>JAUELE010241188.1:0-11381 GCA_031471655.1 Diodora aspera
ACAAGGCGACTAAAATGGGGATCTTTTGCTTTCACTTTCCTTTCTATCGATCCCTATTATGAACTGTCTTTTCGCTCGATGTGCACCTCACACATCAAGTTGCGTTATGGCTGCAATACTTCCCTTGCAACGTAAAACATCATTTCAACTCAACCACAGAGTCTGACAGCAAACCCACATCTTGGCTGCCTGGTTTTGACCTGACCCAGAGAGATATCTCCTTTTTCTTGACAAATGCTTGCTTGACACGTCTAATTAATGTTATTTCAAGTGACAAGTCATCCTTGATGAATCTGTATCTAAATGAGAACAGAAAAGAGCTAATGTTTCAGACTTTGTGTAAGTGCACATTTACTTCTGTCCACTTCAGTGTTTATCAGGCTAATCATGAGAAACTAATTTCCTTGACTTAATCTGTCGTGTTGTAACATACGGGCAGGTACAGGATGCCAGATACTCTAAACACCTTGCAATGTTGAGTTCCCAGTCTCCTGACTGATTGAAATGTTATCATCGTTGATAAAGTTTCGGCTTTTTATCTGCTACTGGACCATGAAACACAAAGTACTCATTCCAGCTTTGGGTAACATTTCTGTGTAAGGGTCACCACATTCCTGCTGCCATCAAAAGACAGTTATCCTTTCTACTGAAACCCTGTTGGGTTCCCAGGAAATGACATGGAGCTCACCTAACCTAATGCTAGTCAACTAAAATTTGGATCATGACGTTTTTGGCTTGTGATCGCTTTTGAACCACCTTCAGCCTCTATGCCTACCTTGCACACTTTGTTGCAGTATGGCTGAAAGATTGACCATACATTGTTTAATATCATTTTGTTTCAACCTTCCTGCTTAGGGTCCAACATGTAGACTGGAACCCAGTCCTAAGACCTTGCTATGCTGCACGAAGGACAGGTCACCATTTCTCGGTGGATATTTCCATCCAAGGAAATGACGTCAGGTTAGCGGTGATTGGTGTTAATTTGTTGAACTTGGGCTTCCCTCGAAGATGTTATTTTTAGCCACCAGTGGTCTGACTTTCTTAAAAAGCAAAACGGTGGTGGTGACATGTTCTTATGAAGACTGTTGAGTAGCAAGTTTTGCTGCGGGAGGTGGCCAGTCCAGTCCAAGTTCCGCCAACATGCCGCTTTCCTGACAACTGTTCATTACCTTGGGAAGGAACATATTTAAATCTTATTTGAAATGGTTAATTTCAAGTACATTTTGGTCTGTATTAACAACAATTGTTTTCATTTGTGTCAAGTAAATCAGACGATTGCTTGCTTTCTGAACAGTTAATTATTTCTTTAGCGTCTTTTTTCTGATGACCCTGTTGAACAAAATACTCAAACATTCAAAAAGATTTAAGCATTGCCTGATTGACAGTCATGCTGTAGGATCATGTGTACCCATGTACTATAAACAAGCTTACCAAGAAATCTGAAACAAAAACTGTTATGAATGCCTTGCCAGTGACTCAGGTCATTAAAGCTTTTTGACGTGGGATGGCGTTTCTGTAACAGTTGACTTCAAGCGCGATCTTTGGGTTGATTGACATATCCTTATTGCCAATCTTGTAACATGCATGGTAAAAGCTTTTGTGCTGGAGGGATAGATTTTGACACTGATACATATTTCTCGCATGTCGTGTGTCACGCATCATTTCAGATAGATGATCCGTGATAACATTCAGGTAATTTAGTACGTACCTGTCGTGCGGGTTATATTGTATTCTTCTAGGTCTGCTAATTGTCAAAGTAGAAGATTATGAATATCGATACTTTTATCTTGCTTATTTTGAATGCTTGGTTGTTAATATGTTGTTGATTTGTGATAATCATATGAAAAATGTTGTCGTTGATGGTTATTTGCGTGCAAGAAACAAGGTGATCAATAAAGATGATCTTTTCTTTGTCAGCACGTGAATATAGACGAGCTATCTTTTGTGGATTTGTATATCTCCACATAGCCTTGCTGTAATGCTGAACTGCAATATATTTACCTGTGCAATAAAATTTAGCAAGTCCAGATAACACCACAGTTGGCCTACATCTGAGTATGGCAGTTTTTATGTTTAAAGAAAATATTGATAATGAAGAATTTCCTTGGAAACTTTTGCATTTGTCACCTTGAGACGATCTGCATGATTCAAATTCCAGTTATATGATTGGATGATATGTGTTGTTGCAGACTGAAAGTTGTGACAGGAAGGTGAAAGAGTTATTCAAAATATCATGTCAAAAGAGCTGACATGTTTTGCTAATGTTTTCAGAGTTAATAAGTTATTTATAATTGTCTAGTCAGAAATAATGTCATGAAATAATCACCTTATGGCTCTCTCTGTACCCTGTTTGAAATAATTGCTGACCTTGCAAGTTAAAGCATGAGAAATATGAGAACATTATGGGTTTGGATTCTTTATATAATTTGAGAGCCCTTTATTTCAAAACGGCATCACTACATGTATTTGGAAACAGCATTGAAAGAACCTGAAGGTCACCCACAGACGAATTATAAGCCATCTTTTGCTTCATCGGAAAATGATTGCATCAAACAATTTAAAAAGCTATTTCAGGTAAAATTGATGAAGTAATTTTTAGGAAAACAGTGTCACATGTAGAACTTTCATTTAACTTCTGTCATCTTGCTATGGCTGAAATATTGGTCACAGAAATGTTAAATGCCATTTCGTTCCCTCACACTTGTTTTTCTGCTACATGACTGGCTATTTTCCCCCCGTGTATTCAGATGAATGTAATATCTCACTGGGCATCTCAAACTGAGTAAGGTCAGAGGAGCCTATATCTCCACACACTGCGTTACAAGCCCTGCTCATCTCTGATTGGTTGAAAGTGGCAGGTGTTCTGCATTCTTTGATCAAAGTATTCATACTGAAGTATGTGCGACTGTTATTCAGCGTTAAACCATTAATGTCCACAGGGTCATTGTATAGCACTACGCCTACAGCGTTCACCTGTCTCGTGTTGTTAAAAACTTTACAGTTACTTGCTGAACCTGTTGAATATGACTTTTCATTCTTCTCTGTTTTGCTGAACTGCGTCAGAAAACTGTTCAACATCTAAAATATCTAACAGTATTCGTTTGCTATTGCTTTTTGCAAGGTAGTTTCCATTTCATAGTGGTTACCTTGCACGCCTGACTGGGCTTTCAGAACAAGGCTTTTACTTCAAGTGCCAAAGTACAGAAAAATCAACCCCTGTGCCCACCGAATTGTTGATAAAATAATCTAAAAAAAACCCAAACAAATTTATCTACATTCCTGTCATTGTAGTGACATGTGCCAACAGTTATTTTCAAGTTTTAGGATTTCGAAATCTATCAATGGCAACTACTGTATTGAACATGTCAATTACTGCAACTGGGACACAAAGTTCTTACTTTGGGACACCTAAGAATAGATTTCATAGGTCCTTTGGGCCCACATACATACTATATACGTAAACCCTACAGAACCGACTTTATGTTCGTTACCAAGAACTTTGGTAATTTCATGCTGTTGTGAAATACAACAAACATTAAAATGTATGCTCTATTTACTGAAAGTATGCAAATCCTTCCCAAGTTAGTTGTCTTTTGGTATGTCATCTTTCTGTATGAAAAATGGCTGTTATAATCTAAAAACTCTTTTGTTTTTTTGCTTGAGATGACACATTTAATACGCTGCATGAAAGATTTTCTCTTATTTTATCGACCCTGTGAAGCTTTTGGGGCAGTAACAGGGATCCACTTAGAAAACAATTGGACCCCAGTAGCCCAATGCTTGTGACTATGATGAGCACCTTTTACTTTTATTTCTGTTGATCTCTTGTATGAACTATCTTTTCCCTCAGTGTGTACCTTGCACATAACATTGTGTTATAGCTGAAATATTGCCCTTGCAATATAAAACACCACCTCACTTCTCGATAAACTATTATTGCCAGTACGAGTCAGTGAATGAGTTTGAACATAGATGCAGACCTTGTCAGGATTAACCTTTTTGAGTCTTTGTCACTTACTGTGCAGACAGGCCAATAATAAGAAGTAGTACTAGCATATGTTTGCAAGTTCAGTAAACACTATTCTTATCACATTTCAGTCTTTAAGCTAGTTGATAATGTAGTGCAAAGTTAAAGCTTTGTCTGGTAGTGTTTACTATAGAGAGAGTAAACCAGCAAGCCTATTTCATTGTGTACCCAGCACACCCAGTGTGCGGTTCTGGTACGCTACAACCATAGGTGAATACTTGACTGCATTCAAGTGGCCATGGGAGCAAGCACCTGTCGCACTTAATGAGGATTCGGGGCCTGTGATTGGTCAAAATTTGAGGGTATGTTGGGTGGCCTATAGCAATATCAATGGGGCACGGCCAGCCACGAGCTTTTGACATGCAGACACGAGGCTTTGACGTGCCGCCCGAGTTACCTACCTGATTGATAATGTATAGCTTATTGAATACCAACAGATATACATTGTCCCTAACCCACTTTCTGTTCCTATTTTATGGGCTTTTAATGTTCAGACCCTGAATCCAGAGTAAAGGCAGCCTTTGGCTTTCAGATTTGATTTGTATAGAGCAGTGTTGACTGGAAATGTAACTTACATATTTTGTAGGGGGGTTTTGTGAATTTGTTTGCACTTTCCGAAATCTTACTGTGAACATGGTATTTACTATGTGCTGTAGCAACTGCTTTTAGTTCCTATTGCATGGTCTCTTTGATTTTTTCAAATTAACTTTCCAGAGTGCTTAAAAATGTGTGATTTGATTGTTCTTACAATCTCTGGTCAATAGTTGCCTCTTAAACAGATCCTGCACTTTGTTTCCTAGGGAGTTTTTGTGTTGCATTCTGATTATGTGTGCTTATGATACGTTGTGTCAACTGGGAAGACTTGACAAAGATGTCCCATTGATCTTCTCCTGGTCACAGATGGTGAGCAGTGATGCCATCTTTTACTTTCTTTTCTTTATATTCATTGTTTTTAGCTCTCTTCTTTTAGGGTGTTTCCCAACATGTACTTTGGCCTTGTTAGAAAGTTTGATGATCACACAAAAGGGACTTACACAGTGAAGGTGTTGGGTTCGAGTCCTGCAGAGAAGTTCCTTCTATCCGAGTTGATGATAATACAAATGTGGCAAATGTGGGGTGTTTTTTGGGGTTTTCTCTCTCATTAAATACCTTGATTTATTGTTGTCATTCATAAAATCCTCGATTCACTGGTGGGCAGGATATTTGTTACTGGTTTGTCTTTGTTATGCATATATGATGCTTCTGATCTGAAAATAATTTCCACTGTTGTGTTGTCTTACATTGATATGGGTTTTTTTCATAGGGAAAGAGAAAATGACTTAGTAATTTAAACATACCATAATTCAATAGTTAACCATAGTTGTGTTTGTTGACTGCACGTAAGCACGACAATTGTTGTGCACAGCAGTTACAGGTAAATGAATTATCTTCTTCAATATCGGAAGTTTTTTTGTCCTTTTATCCTTTTCACACCAGTCCAGTTTTTTCGTTGTTATTATTTTCATATATTGACATAAGCAAATTCTCATAGGATACCAGCTTGACACTTCTTACATTGTGACCAATTGAGAAACAATTATTCAATCACACATTGTTTCTATAATATTTAACGTCTGACAGGTATTTGAGCCTGGGTGATAAAGAAAGGTCAATGCTGTCTATTGGATCAATGATTATATTTCTTTGTTGATTGATGGGCTGGGACACAATGATGACAGTTCATCTAATACTCTTGTAACTGGAAGAATAATGATTATTTAAGGTTTGTTAAACAGACTGGTGTTTATTTCAATTGATTTCCGAGTGTCTGTATCCAATATACCATGATGGTGTGCAAAGCTTCTTACATGGGCTACAATAACCCACGTGCACTGGGACAATATTGTCTCTTATCACACACTAATTTCAGCATTGATTCCTGTGTGTTATCTCTCATATTGCCTTGAATGGCCACATTGATTACGATGAACATTTCTGTCTTTCTTTTCCATCTGTCTGGGAAATTCTGGTGGTGTGCGTACACTTGGGAATACAACCATATGTTCACGGCTCGTCTTCAAGCGAGTGTTGCCAGTGGTAATCGCCACTAACCACGGGCACAGGTGAACAAAGCTCAATTGTCCCGAGAATGGCCTAATAATCCTAAGGCTCATTTAACAATTCATTAGCTAAAGGGTTAAATAGTGTTAGTGTGAGCCATCCTTATGGCCGGATTCCTAATGGGATAGAGGCGGCTTCGCTTTCTGCTATTCTACTTGCAGGGTAATTGTCAGAGAAGTGGATTGTTTCTTCCAGCCATTATCTACAGCAAACAAGATTGTTTGAATTGTTGATAGTAGACTCCAATAAATGTTTCAATGTTTGGAGT
Organism: Diodora aspera; assembly: GCA_031471655.1. Lineage (NCBI taxonomy): Eukaryota > Metazoa > Mollusca > Gastropoda > Lepetellida > Fissurellidae > Diodora > Diodora aspera. The sequence goes on from JAUELE010241188.1 coordinate 6,396, forward strand.
GATCAATATATTTAATGCAGATCCTTTGTGAAACAAATTAGTAAATTATGCCTAGCGCACTTGACTGTGAATAAACACTAAACAGAAAACAGTTTCATGTAGCTCCCATTTTTTGCATCAATGTGCTGTGGTGAAAAACAAGAAACACTTGTTTCGTTAAACAAGAAACGCAAAACAAGCATGTTTGTTTAGCGTTTATTGTTTAGCGTTTTTGGCATGTGTGTGTGGTACCCAGTGTAACAGGAGCTGAACAGCAGGTTGCAATTGACCAATCATAATGCACAATTTTATCATGTAATTGAAAAATAGTTTCAAAATTAACTTTTCTCTTGCCTCCGCTATGTCCACAACATCACCAAACACTGATATTTTTACGGCCACACTACCTACTTCTTAAAATTAGTAAGATTGACATAATCTTTCAGATGGTTGGGTGCAGCAATTTTCAAATCACTCCATTTTTGCTCCATTTGGACCTGGGAGTTATCTCCCTTCTCTTGTTTCAAGCTTGTTTTTTGTGTCTCGTTTGCGGTAGATGCAAAACAGGAGCTACACAAAAACTGTTTATTGTTTATTTGAAGCTGTGTGTGCTTGGCATTTCAGCCAAGCCCTTGTTCCATGTATGAAGATGGATGAATGGATTGTAACATTGGTTCAGATGTTCTAAAATTTGTCTTTTGTCATTGAGCCAAAATGATCTTTTTATGAGCAATTTTGTGAAAAAAACAAAACATGAAAGAGGTATTCAGGTGAGTTATCAACTGCATCATTGATGGTTTCAAGAAGAAATAACTTTTGATTATTCATAATGTGAGCTGACAAACTTGAAATGATAACCCATATCTCCAACGTGGTCTGGATTATTTCAAGTCAGATAAATCATCTCCAAAGCTAGTGGCTTGTATTGAGGAGCTCGCCTCCATCACTGATCAACTTGGCATGGATACCCATGTCACTGGTTGCCTCGCACACTGTTTGACCAGTGCTCTAGATCTTGTCAGCAGTGCATGGCTCAGTGTTTGCACACTTTATGTTTATAATGAAATTACAGCCTGTTTAATTGGGACTGGCTTCTGCAGGTGTTCCCGAGCACCGGGTCAGCAGTGGGGAAACGACATGGAGAATTGCTTTATAACAAAAACAAACTTTCATTGTTTTTGCAGCAGTTGAATTTTGCAGAAAAGGCCCAGATAGCTTTTGCAAATACAAATGTTTAGTTAACAATGTCATTTTATCAACAGATGCATGACGCAGGTGCCTTGGTGCTCGATGTTTGCCAACACCCATGAGTGGCTGCTTTAAGTCATTGCAACAAAAAACCAAACTGGGCTGGATTCTGTATGAGGATTGCTACAACAGTCTTCTTATGTTATAGACATTGACTGATGACAAATTCTGTTCTTATAAAGAGGCCATTGGTTGTGCAGTTGTCTGTACCAGCTGAATAAGTGCACTGAGTCTGCACTGTGGAAATTTGCGCTATATAAAAACTATTTATTATTTAGTTTTAATAACTCATGATCGTTTCTGATGGGGTTGACAATTTGAGTTTCAGATGGAGGGTGGTTAGCTTAACTTGTTGTGCTGTGATATCACGGTAATATGTTTAAAATATTGTTGAATGCAGTGGAATAAATCAAATGCAACTATTCACATTGCTGTTGGTAACTGGTTGGTAGTTTAAACCTTGGTAGCAGAAAATAATATTTAAGTTATGATCGCACACATCAGTTTTAAATCCAACTTCCTTCATTTCAGTCATCACGCTATGGGTGAAATACTGCCAAAGCGGCATTAAACAACATGTCACTCGCTTACTTACTTTATTTCACTTTTGCAATATAAGTAGTCTACCCCAAGAGATAGTCTGTCTGACAGACCCTATAATTTCTAGTTTCCTTACAAGACAGCAAGAAATTGCAAGCTAAGGGATAGCTGATTGAGCATTGCAGATACAAGGTTCAGTTCAGTAAATTTCTACTTGGTGGTTGAGTGATCTACATAACTGATCTTTCATGCTGGCGATGGGTGCCTGACCCTGAATCTGCAGGTTCGAATCCCAGATGGACTCGACCACAACAGTAGCTGAATTTTCAAGGAAATGTAATCCCAAAGAAATCAAATCATGTTGTAAATTTATACATACATTAGAAATATGCACAAAAGAGCAAAAATAAACTTAGAAGACTGCTGTCAGTCTGTGCGAGAGAGAGCGAGTGAACACATCCTCTTCAGTAGTTTACTTACTCTTTCTTCAGATCGTTTCACCAAGAAATCCTATCTATGATGTGTCTGATATTTTGCCAGGGGCAATAGTGAGGCTGTGAATAGTACTCAGACTTTCAAATGAAAGACTTTAATAATGTGTTTGCCACTCAACACATTCAGAGATTAAACCCCAGATCATATAACATATTTACATAGCCATGTCAAGGTATTAAGATGTAAAAACTTTCTGGCAAGGACTGTGTTTTCTGCACCAGTTTTTTGTTGTTGGTTTTTGCAATCCCAGACACAACACCATATTTTGCAGCCCTGTAGGTGTATTTTAAGAAGTTCATCAAAGCAGAGCTTTCTGATTTTAAATTAACTGTAATACAGAAGTGAGTTCCCCCTCCTTGGCTGGTTTCAGTGGTAATCAATAATTGACTCTATATTATTTTTGGAGCCCCTCTACATAACAGGGAGGAAGACTGGTCTAGTGACTCATATGTTAGGTATGATGCTCTAAGGCTGCATTTGCACACAAGGTACACCTAGCGTTCTGTGATCAGAATGTATTTTCGTCAGGTGCAAATTGAAATATCTCTTTTCGCCTGTGCAGTATACAGGTGATCGTGAACGGCTTTGAATGTTTTATTAAGGTCCTTTTAAGCATGATTAAAAGCAACTGCTGAAATTTTGTGCATGACTAATTTAGTACTCGGTAACATTTCAGCTCATTTCAAAATGCATTTCTATTCATTTCTGGGCAACAGTAATTTGTTTAAGTTGTATAGAAGACATTCTATTAGGAAAACTCAGTGAAATGTGTTCTTAAGAATTAACACACTGTCTTTTCAAAGCATAGAATCAGGTTTGGATTGCAACTGGATTTTATATTAGGTAGTTTTACAGCAGTATTTGAATTGAAAATAAGTATAATTTCAGAAAGCACTTTAAAATTTGGAGTGGAATTTAAATGTAAAATATGACTTTCTTTGCTGTGAAAGTCATCTGATAGTGCTTGCTCTCTGAAAATGAGTTTGAAGGCACTGTAAAAATTTCATGATGGAAGAATACTAGACTAAAATATGGTCTCTGAAGTAAGATTAATATTTCTAACTTTTTATTAAATGGAAACGATATACATTTGTAATAAAATAATAAGATTCCAGGGAGTTGGCTCACTTCAAACGTTGCAGCTATCTACATTGGAAACAATATCTAGACTGTGTGCTTGTCTCTATTATAATGACATTCTTCATTCATATGCTCCTGAAAGAACACTGGGGTCGGAATAAAAAACCTATTAGTCGTTTGAAAGACCAGGACATCGCACTATGGACAGGTCATTTACCTATGCTGCTTCTAAAAGCTTGAAACAGTTTACCTCAGTGTTTGAGAGACTGCCAGGACTTGACCAAATTCAAATCAGATCTAAAGACCTATTTCTTCATTCTGGCATACAGGATGTAACTGACTTTATACTGATCTCTCACTCTACCTTGTACATAGCGCTTTGAGCATGCATTACGCATGGATATATGCGCTCTACAAGTGACCTATTATTATTATTATTATTATAAAACTTCGGGATCTGGATGACAGACTAGAACACTACTGCTAGGCTGCTTGTTGGACTGTTGTGCCAAATATCTCATGAAACTGAAATTTGGAAAAGCCAATGAAATTGTTTATATATTGCATGAAAAAGATATTTTCATACTTGTTCAAATGTTTCTTGGAAGTTGAATGATTTTGAAAATCCATTTTAGAATATAACCATACGGTAGTACAGATAGTTTCTCATACACAAATTTAGCTATGGGAGAGCATAATTTATCAATTTTCCCAATTCGCAATGGTATTGCAAATATGTGTGTGATGGATCGTGCTTAATCATAGTTATTATTTTATGCTACTGTGGAGCATTACAATTTTTTAAAATGTTCAGAAAAATTTAACACACCGTAGCAGCATTGAATGAATGCCGTAGCTTTGTTGGGATATGTTGTAATGGTGTCTTGTTCGTTCTTACTATTTTATACTAGCCGCAAGACCTACGGCATAGGCCATGACTTCGCTTCGGTGCTGACACGATGCCAGTACAAATGTGCTACCAACTGCCACAACCCCAACAAGAATGTGCTTGTGTCATTTGACAGTGGTCTGTTGTGAGAATCACCCCGTGGGGTTTCCGGGGGGTGTCGCTCTAACACCAAAAAGAATAGGACCCCAGTATCCTTATGCTTTCCGTAAGAGCAGTTTTAAATGAGGATCTTTTGCTGTCTTTCTTATTACCGATCCTGTGTTGACCCTTTTCCTGATGTGCCTCTTGCACATCACATTGCGCTATGACTGAAATATTGCCCCCGCAATGTAAAAATCTATCTATCTCTGTTGTGAGAATCACATGACAACAGACAAGTAACCATGTGACAAAGAAAATCTCAACGACGTCCTACCAGCATCTTGTTTAATCAGACTGCAGCCGTCCTAATGTTGTACTACACTCTTGACAATTCGTAGTAATTCCTAGAGCACTTCATCTGGCATCGTATACCAACAGTTTTCTGTACAGTTGGGCACGATCTAGGGGTGACTATTGAGGCATTTTTGACCATTGTGATACTAATGCGATAGTTAAAACAACTATTGCGATAGTGTCCCTACTATTGCAATGCTATTGCGATTGTTTTCACTTGCAATCAGTGTTTCCGTTTACCGGTATATACCGGTCCTAGACCGGTAAAAATACCTGTGGACCGGTATTGTGGTGAGTGG
>JAUELE010241210.1:0-19988 GCA_031471655.1 Diodora aspera
TTATCTAATAAGGAGCTTGGTACAGTATAAGCTATTAAAACAACATATTTTCTGATAGCTGGTATCATTAATGACAAATGTATGAACATTAGTTGTGAAGGTTTTTCAATGTTATGATAACAAAATTTTATATTTTAAAAATAAATATAAAAGTGCAAAATTTATATATCTTTCCTGAAGAAGTAAATAAGCAAGTATCCGACCTGACATCACTTAGCAGATAAATAGCATACTGAACCTTGTAGATTTTAACACTGATTCACTTAAAGTTTGATATGCTATTTGCAGGCTATTTGACACCAGATTCAACTAAGCTTTTGTTTTTAACACTAATGATCTTTAACAAAGCTGGTCTGTGAATGTAGGATATGTTACATGTGTACATTCATGCAAGTTGCCCTTTTAAGATGCTACGATGGTTATTTTACGTATGTAAAGAAGCTGTGCTGTAAAATGTATCGCAAGTACTGGTACGATAAACCTGTTAAGTTTGACATGAATATCATCTGGAGAAAGAAGACTGTCAAAATTGTTTTTCCACAGAAGATTATTTTTGCACCTGTAATCTGTCTGACATGTGTTTGCACTAATTCTTGCAACAAACCTGTGGCGAGTTCGACAACAGCAGGCATCCTGAATTAGATAATAGGTGACAGCAGTAAGTTTACTCAAGAAACTCCCCAGATAGTTTTGTCTGACAGTAAATCAATAAGAGAAAACATTGCGTAGGAAACAAGCTTCACTAGTCTGAAATTCTTTCTTGCAAAATGTTTTTCATACAGCCTTGAAAACAGAGTCATGTGTTACATAAATCACTAAATATTGAACAATGGTTAGCTTTGTTTTGGATTGTTTGTTGGCACTGAAAACTTTTACTTTTTTTTTTATTGAACTCCCGCATGTATCTTTTAAAGTGACCACTTTTAAGATGGTTTTTAACTTTTTTTTCTTCAGATTCAACTGTGAGTCTCCAGTGAATGAGTTTGAGACAAGAACTCCCAAGGGTCGTGGAAAGAGAATACGAGGGGCGGCTGGCACTCCGGTCAATGAAAAAGCCAATTCTGAAGGAAGGAAACTTCGTAACAAGGCTCGTCGAGGCAGTGCCAGTTTTCAAGCACCCCCTAGTCCTGCAAAATCTGATGTCTCAGTTGGTGGAGTTAAGAGAAAAGGGCGTCCCCCAGAGCTGGATTTGTCAGATAGTGCCAAAGTGAAACGGTGTCGTTCAAGTTCCAGAGGTACTCCAGGAACAGAGTCTCCTTCTCCAGCACTCATCGAGTGTCCTGAGCCAAACTGTAGCAAGAAATACAAGCACATTAATGGACTGCGATATCATCAGACTCATGCCCATCAAAACCTTGGTGGAGTCAACCAAGATGATGAGGATGATGATGGTGATGATACTGATGCTCCAACGCCACCTGTGACCCGCGCTGGAAAGAAAAATAATAGTGAAAGTGAGAAAAACAAAGATAAAAATTCTGTAGATAAAGACAATGAAGAAAACATTCCATTAAATGAAATTGCGGCGTCTAGCAAAGCTAAGGCTGCAGCAGCTGCAGCAGCGGCAGCGACAGCAGTAGCAGCAGCAGCAGCACAAAGTTCATCCAATAGTTCAGAGAAGAACTCCAACAAAAGTGATAGCAATAAAACAGACAGTACCAAACCTGATTCATCCAAAAAGAAGGAAAATCCTGTCACATCTACTGTGACAACTGTGAGTTCATCTTCAAAGGTGTCAGTGCCTATAACTCAAGTGTATCAGATCTCAGGGGCACCTATGGGTTGTTTGGGTGGAGTAGCTCCAGCTGTGTCTCAAGCAGCATCAGTAGCCACAACAGCCGTCACTCCTAGCAGCCCGGTTCCCGTGTCTACCCCTTCACCTGTTTCTGCATCTATTCCAGTATCAGTATCAAATGTTTCCACCCCACCTCAGGCAGCGGATATTGTAAAAAGTGAAACTTCCAAAGATAGCAAAGACAAGGGTGAAAAGCCCAGACCGAGAAATACAACTCGTCCCATTGTTCCTTTGCCTCCCCCACCTCAAATGATAGCTTTATCCAGCAGTGTGGCTGTTACTCATTCCAACTTGTCCCCAGTGTCAACTCATACTCAAATGACTGCATCTTTAAGGCAGATTCAGCCAAAGCCCACTATAATGGGTGAACCTAGTAGTCTCAATCCAGCACTTGCATCATTTAGGAATGAGAGGAAACCGAATAGGAGGAGAATCAGGAGGGAAAGAGAAGGAACAAATGGGAGTGCTAGTGTAAATAACAATAAACAACCTTCCAGAGATCAAGTGCTAACGGATGATCAATCAATTTGTGAACGTCCAGCTGTGATAAAAACTGCGTGTCCGTCCAGACCAGGGGAGACTCCTCCTCGACAAGAAAACATTGTGCCAACTATTGAGACTCCCAAATCATCTCATGAGACTCCGAGATCTGCTTCCTCGGGATCTTCTGTTATGGCGACTCAAGGTCTTGGTAAGAGTGCTGAGCAGCAGCAGCAGGCAGCCAGGCTCTCTCAGCCACCAAGTGTTTTAAAAGTAAATTCACCGTTAGGTGTGTCCACACCTGATCATGATCGAAAGACTCCAGTAACGGATGATGTTCAGAGTCCAGCATACTCTGACATATCTGATGCTAACGAGTCCAGTTCACCTCAGCAGAATGAGAGCCCTTCAAAGAAAGATGACATTATTATTAAGAAGGAAAAGGGTGTCCATTCACATGGAAACCAAGGTGATGGCAATATGTCATCTCACTATGGAATGTATTCTTATTATGGACAGCAATATATGATGCCAAATGTCAGTGGATCACATATGTCTCCCAGTACACCCAAGTCTCATGTGACATGTGCAGAAGGATCATCTGTCAGTGATGACAAAAAGTCAGCTGCTGGTCCAGATGATAGAAAGCCTGACAAAAAGGGTGATGAGAGGGATGATGTAAAAGTAAAATCCGAAATGCCCAGCTCTGCTGCAAGTGCTCAACAGGTGCATCCGGACTATCAAAAATACATGCAACATTTATACCAAATGCGTAATATGCAACCACAGTATCATGTGGGATATGGCATGATTGATCCCAACCAGCAGTACCTAGCTATGATGGATCCTCATGTCAGGCAGCAGTATGAAGAAAAGCGGCTCCAACATGAACAGTCTCTGAAAGACTCTGAAGGCAGTAAAAGTGATTCCAGACCCTCGTCTCGGGGACTTTCTGAGCATGCTAGTGCTATGTCTAAACACGGCCATCAGGGCCATCAGGGCCATCAGAGCCATCAGGGCCATCAGAGCCATCAGGGCCATCAGGGCCATCAGGGCCATCAGAGCCATCCAGGCACACCAAGCCAAATTAGTCACTCTGTGGACCGGCTGCAGGAAAGCAAAAAGAATCAGTTACATGTATCTGAGAAACCCTCTGACAGAGACATCAGGGACCAGAATTTAAGGGACAAACAAAATGAAAATCATCAGATTTTGAAGGAGAACATTGAACTGAAATCCCAGATGGATCGTCCAAGGCCTTACGATATGCATTATGATTACCGCAATCAAGATGAACTGAGAAGAATTCAAATGTTCCAGCAGCAAAAGATGTTCCAGGAACAGAAGCGGAGATTAGAGTTGAATTGTGATCCTCCAGAACTAACTAGTGCTGAATCAGGAAGCAAGAAGCAAGCTGTGGCGAGGCCTGAAGGCCAAAAGCCTCAAGAACTGCTTCGAGATATTAAAAAAGAGGTCATAGATGGCAGGAAAAACCCTCATGGACATGATTCTGTAGGGAAAATGAATTCTGATGTAAAATGTGCAGAAGATAAAATCAGGACTGGTGATAAACATAGGAGTCCAATGGATGTATCTAAGCCCAAACACCATTCTGTGCCATCAAGTTCAGCAGCTTCAAGCAATAATCCAGGATCAACTCCTTCGTCTCACAATGCCTCCTATCAGCCCTACCTCCAGTACCAGTACATGCAGTCGCCAGCTCACTATGGACACATGCCCTATGACCCGAACAATCCCATGTACCGAGCTGTGAACCCTCAGGTTTTAGGATATAGTGGTACACCATATCTTCAGTCACCTCAGCTCGGATACTCGAGAGTTGGGGGAACTGGAGGACCAGTGGCAGCAGAGAGTGAAAAGGACAAATTGGATTCTAGTGTTAATAAGGGCTCTGCAGGAGCTCAAGACGTTCCTGAAAGTGATGCCAAGAACATGGATAGTGTTCCAGGATCTCAGTATTATGGAAATGTGCACAAAATACATGAACTGGGAGAGCGTGGAAGGCCGAGTCCTCATAGGTCGTCTCCAGCTCCCGCCAAGTCAGTTCCAGGGGAATCCCCAGGGCCTGTCTCACTTCAGGCTCATCCAGGGTCTGCAGAGAAAGCACGGGATTACTCGAATTCTCCTCCAACACAGCGCCATCTGCACACTCATCACCACACTCATCACATACATCCGCATCCTATCTACGAACCTATTACCTATAATGGTAAGTGCTAACCTGACTTCCTCTTCATCTAGTCGACTCTTGACTTGCATGTTTAATATTCATTGATGTGGGAAGAATCAAACACAAGCTAGTAATCTGATTCATACTTCGTTAACAAGTATAACTTCCTTGTCATGGCAAGTCCTAATTGTAATTTACTTTACACTCCAGTTATTTGTTCCTGGAACCATCAATTATAATGGTAAAGAGCGTTATATTGATGAATCAGTGCAGTGAGTGGTTGCCTCATTGTGACACTAAATTTCGTCATCAAATTATTCATTTGGTTAATTTGCATTTGTAGTTTTAATTTTAATTTTAAATGAAATGCACATTGTTTTTAGCTTGCCTTTGAGATTGCCCCTTTAGCGATGATAATGTAGACAGAAAAATTGGTTCATGACATATTTATTGTCATATATGGAGGGTAAGGTTCCAAACTGTTGTAACTGAAAATCATCAGTTTTCAGAAGCAAACAAATTCCTTATTTTATAATGCATTTAGTAATCAACAAGATAATTGGCACATGGGTACTAAAATATGATCCTGCCAAATCTGTTTAATAAAATCTCTCCTCAGATCAGTTGTTTATTGGATCTCCTGAAACCAATGATTTTCAGATATGACAGTTTGGAACCTTACCCTCGATACGTTCCCTCCTCAATACACTGGTAGTGGGGATGGAATTGTTTTGAATTGAACATATGTAATGAATTTGTAAATATTCTTTGGTTCTGGGGAAAGATGATGATGATGATGAAAAATAAATGTCAAGAAATAGTTCAACTGTACTAGAATCATAATTTATTTTTTGGATTTAAAACTTAATGTACAATAGTGTCCCAACCAGTATATTTTAGCACATGAACTGCCGGAATTCATGTCAATGTAAACTACGCTTTGAAAAGGTCATGGGGACATTTCTCGCCAGTCAGGGTAAATCCCATTGTTAGTTAAAGATTTGTCATCATAAATTCCCCTTTAGCTGGGGCCATAAACTGCCTACACCCCATCTGCTCTCCGCATTGGACTGGAGGAGTTAAAATGAAAGCTCTTTAGAAACGCAGCCGGTTGTATGGCTATAAAGCTGTTTGTAAGGCAAAGAACGCTTGGTTAGTCGGATGAATATACTTGATCTATAATGGAAGCGTAATTGCCCTGGCGTGCCGGAGAAATGTTTCAGAGTTGATTGACTGCTTTTTATCAGGCCAATTTTTTGTTTCTCCTCCAATAATGCAGTGTCTGTGAACCATTGTATGGTGCTTTAGCCTTCTGGGTTTTAGGTGCAGTGGCATTTACAATGTATTGTCTCGTACAACAGCCACAGTATTGTATCTGGGATATTGATCGCAGTCACTGGAATAGCTAACAAATGTACATATCCTCGATAACTCATTATAGATTAATAGATTTATTACGTAGGTACAATACAGTTCTCGTTAGCTGTGAGCGGTGTTTCTGTTTTCTCTAGAGATTTTCGGCTCTTCATACATATCTGTTTCCTTCTGACGAGGCTGTGTCAGTTGAAGATAACCACCATGAATTATTAATGGCTGAATAATTTACAGAGAATATTTCTTCGCTATCTACCGCATTAGAGAATGCCGAGCCATCAATGCCATGTCTTTACTGAGTTTTGAGTAATAACTATCTTGTTTCATGTTGCTGTCTGAAGCTTGATAAGATTAGTCCCAGATTGCCAGTTTCCAGGGTTATTTATTGGTGTGCTAATGTAACACACAAAAATGCTCACATTTTTCTTAATCCTCTTTCCCTGTGTTGAAGTTTATCGCAAATATAAAAATAAAATACTTGCAAAATAACTTTGAAAGAAAAGAAAAATATTGGGAGTATAGGTTTTTAAGGAAATGGTTTTGAAAACAGGAATATTATTAAAGAATGTATGTATTTCTCGAGAAAATTGATGACTTTAGCAGAAGGAAGCCGTAGTAAAAGAAACATGTCAGAAACTATCTGTGTACTTAATTTGAGTTTTTCTGGTGTAACAAGTCAGTGTGATTTATTGAGGTAGTGCATGCTTCCCCCATCAACCACTCAATCAATGCTAGCTGCCAGTTGGAGCGCTGCCAGAGACTTGGCTCATGGCTGCATTCTCCAGTTGACTTCCATACCATTTGGAGGCCAGGTTTCAGCCAAAATAAAACTTTACCCATCATCAGGGCTGGAAAGCAAATCTTAATGGCCCTGCTAGTGGATTATTATGACTAAATGTCGAGTTTTATATCTGATTGCTACACATCTGCAGTATTGAGATACATACATACTTGTAGACATTAACTAGGCTTGGGTTTGTAAAGAATTCCAAAAATGTTGCAATGAAAGAAATTATGATGTAGTGTATTTCTGTATAATAGGAGGCTATTTCACTGAGAATAAAAGAAACCTCCATGAAATATTCAGAAATGAAGCATTTATAGATTAAACGTTTTGGTCTCCATTTGGTCTCCTGATAAGCTTACAAAGTTAGTTCTGACATTTGCTGAATCTTTAAATTTGAAAAAAAAGATTAACAAAAAATGTCAAAAGAATTTTCATTTGTAAAATTTGTTGATTTAAATCAAATATTTATTTAACTTTAAAAATGTTTGTATATAAGAGCATTCACACATTTTTATCACTAGGCTCCAGGGCAAGTTATACTTGTTCAACTTTAGGCTTCTTCATGTGCTTGTAACCTTAATCTGTCCCACTGGGGCTGTGTTGAGGGCCCATCTGGCCCCGATCAAGGATATTTCCTGTTGGTTGTGTGTACAGAACAGCCCAAGCTGGGGGATCTCAGCAGGCCTGCTATTAGCTAATGTGTACAATCTTTTCATCAGGAAGAAGATGGAGACCAGTGATAAGGACCAAGCTCTCTTAGTCACTGCAGTCTCTGTTTTTATCAACTCCCGCTGATAATGAACACATGCATTAATAATACAACATTTTATATGTTTATTTGATAATCTTCATTTCATGAGTAAAAGCTTTTATCTGGACATTGTATTCTGGGAATGTATCTTTAAAGCATATTTTGAAAACAGTTTTTAAAAATGGATTTGTCTTGTAGACTCTCCTTTTATAATCGTAATACAAAGTCTATATATGTCTATGAAAATACAAACATAGTTTTTTGGATATGTTAAACTTGTTCATGACATTGGCCTCAATTTGAACTTGGCACAGCTCTGGCTCACTTTGTTTTAGTCACTTTGATAAAGAATGAGATATAGGATTTTTATCTTTGAAAAAACGTGGGCGCGGGATGATGCAGTGGTTAGCTTGTCAGCCCAGCAATCTGCCAGCCTTGGTGGTTGTGGTTTGAGTCCCGCTTGGGCATCTTTCTTTCAACCCATAGAGGCAGAAGCCCTGACACCAACAGGGTGTTGGTGAGACCGTGGTGATGTGGCTGAAAGATTGCCGAAAACCACATAAAACCCAAATTACTCACTCACTCTTTGAAAAACATGGTCAGTATATTTATTAAATTCTGCAATTAGTTTCTCCAGGAGGGTAGTGTTAATGAAATGCAGAGCTGGTCAGTGCAGGTTTGTCCAGCAGGGCTAGTGTAATCACTCCCATCAATAAACCAGCATCTCCCATAGAGAGGAACCATTTGATGTGGGCAGGGTGGTCAAGTCTGAATGACCACTCACTGGCCAGATATTTCCTGAGAGATTTCTGAATGCTCTGACCCCTCCACCAGAGGTCAGCACTTGTCAATATTTAGTGAAACTGGTTACTCTCAGATGCATCTTCGCATCACAGACATGCAGTTGATCTGACTGTACCCATTTCTCACGCCATCTTATTTTATCAGGTTGCTTTAAATATTTCAGATTAAATGGAAACAGAAAAGTTTAATTGTAAAACAACCGTAAGTTTCACCTTTGTATCACCTTTGTCTTGTCATTAAACTTGTGTGCTATTTTGTCAAATGATAAAGTACTTATTTAGTGAATAGTCTGTAAGTATGGTATAGCAAAGTGGGAGTTTTTTTACCTGAATTTTGAAAGAATGACATCAGTCTAATTTTAATACCTTTATAATTATGTATGTGATGTTTAAATCTATTTAAAATTTCTTTATTTCTGATTTTCATGAATTTTGTTGTTCATGCAAAGTTCATTCCTGTGAAGTGCTATTCCTCGTACAAAAAGGTCAAAGATTTTCTTTATGAATTGATCTTTATACAAAAATGCGAAAAGTTTTATCTTGATTTGAAAGTTCATCCTAAACTAGTTTATTGATCAGTTGTGCTTGAAAAGGTTGCAGTTTTGTAATCAACACTACATCAATCTGTTGCTTTCCCAGCATGCACTGCTGTGAATGGGTCATTTATTGACCCCTATGTACAGTGTAAATACAGTGCCATATGATAAATCTAAACATATTTATTGATACATGTCGATCTGTCTGGGAACACTTTTCAAGATACGAGTTTATCAGTTGTGTAAGAAAGCATGAATTCAATCAACTTATTTAATGTTTTGTCAGTGCAGAGCTGTTTGAGCACAACAAAGAATAAGCACAACATATTTTTTAAAGACACCAGACCATTTACATCTCTTTAACAGTTTCCCTCCGCTTCAGTATGATTGCATTCCCATTAAGCTTATAGTCACTTTATTGCCTGCAATTTCAATTTGAGACACCATTTATGAATTGCTAATTTATGAATATTTAAGTGTAGGTGATGGTATCAGAGCTCACTGATCCCATTCAAGCTATATTTCACCAGAGAGCCATTAAGTGAATCCAGGGTGCGACCAAGCGTGAAATGATAGAATCCTAAATGACAAGCCTGTCTGTTCACACTCCACTGCCTTGGTCTGTAGAGCTAGTCTATTGGGTTGTATGCTCAACCTCCAAGCTGTGAACTGTTGGAAACATGGTGTCTCTTCTGATAGCTTTGTCCCCAGGCTTCTAGCTTCTGCCAGAGTGAAACATTGTTTACGAGTGTTTTCCAAGTCTCTTTCTTCAAGGAATTAATTTTTAAGCTTACACTTTTCCTTGTACAGTAAACCTTTTGATGTAGATAGCACCAGGGTTAAATAAGCAAGTTAATACTTAGTTTGTGTAATTTTAAAGTGAGAAGGAAGATCATTATTATCTTATTTATGTTGCTCTGTGATTTTGTCTGGATGTTGAAGTAGTTGATGAAAAGAGATAGAGATAGTTTTAAAGGCATATTTATTTCTATTTCTGTGAAAATTTAAAAAAAAGAATTGGGTAAAGAAATGCAGTTTGCAGTCATAATTTTAAACTAGTGATGCGGTTGAGTCCTGTGAGCAAAATCCTATAAGGAAAATTGCTGTATTTATTACATGTAATTTCAACCTGGCTATGCTGTAGTGAGACAGTGAGCAGCATGAAACATTTATTTATAGGATCTAATTTAACCAGGGGTGAGCACTCTGTTACCTTAGCACTGACTGACTTTAAACTTGGTCAAGTCTTTTCATCTTTGAACAAGTTCTAGTGATTTTTGAGTTAAAATATCTGACATGTTTTGCATTACATAATTTCTTAAATAAAAGATATTTGGGATTTGCCCCCTGAATTTTTTAATATTTGTCTGAAGCTTTAGAAAAAAGGGAATGCTTGTTTAACTTTTAGCCATGCAGGACTTCGATGGAGCCACATCATAAGGCAAATAGGACCCCAGTAATCCAATGTTTGTTGTAAAAGTAGACCAGAATAGTAATTATTGCTCCAACTTTTGCTATCAATCTGTCGTTGTGCTGTCTTTTCCCTCGGTGTGCGTCTTGCACATTGAGTTGTGACCTAAACACATCACACATCACGTACATGGTGTAACTCAACTTGTTAACCTATTGCTTTACTTTGAAATCAGGGAGATATTTCTGCTTCTCTCACAGTAACCAGAGTAACAGTATTAAATTTTCCATGGAATATAACAGTAAGATAGTTACAGTTTGTAAAGACACCCTAGAAAGACACCCCAGCCTTCTCACCAACTATACTACTCAAAAGAACTTAAGGGTCAAACCTAATAGAAGCATGAACTGATATAACTGATTTTACTGTTTGATGGATTGTTGGAACTAATTATGAGCATGTTTTCATGCAATATTATTACCACTGAAAATTTACCAATTACCTTAAAGGTCAGGTAAAAATTTAATGGTGAATTTTAGGAAAATTTGCTTCATGTGAAATATTCGTCAAAATAAAAAATTCATGATGTATCGGCTCATGCAGCAATTCAATTGCACATGTTGTTCATGATTGTCACTTTAAACATGCGCACATTGGCATGTGACATGAATACCAACATGTTATGTGGATTTCGAATACACGTCTTCTTGGTAATACAATACTGGTTTTACATTGTTTGACCCTTAACTTCTTTTGATTAGTATAAAACCAGTAAATTGTTGAAAACTAAAACCCGATAAAATCAACCAAGACTAAAAGCAAGTGGATCACCAAAAACTAAAAAAACTAGTAAAATCAACTGGGATAGAAGCCAGTGGATCACCAAAAAATGAAAAACTAGTAAAATCAATTTTTTTTTATTGGATTGAACCACGAGCTATTTCACATCTTAGATGAAGGTAAATGTTAGTCCAAGACTGACACATAATCGGTTTCATTTGGAAGCTTTTGTCAGCGAGCAACTGGACTTCCCATGCTTTTACCCCTGGCGGTGTTAGCAGCGTATGCTTTTGACGTGGCATAAAATAGCCTGGCCCGAGATTGTTAGCACACTCTGCTTGTCTTTGTTGGTTCAAGTCCAGGGCTGGCTGTTGCTATTGATTGGTATTGAAGGCTTGCTTGTCAGATAAGATTGCAGTATTTATTATTAATATGTGGGGCTATTATCAGAACAGGGATGATTAGGAGCAGCGAGGACTCAGACGCTGCAGGTATCAAGTTAATTTGAAGCAGGGCAAGAACTACCAGCTTGTATTGGTTAACTTCTTGTAGACGTGGCAACCACCAGTGCTTTGATCATTAGTGTTGTGTTCTTAGAGTATAAAATCCCTTTTTTTAATGAAAAGAAACTAAAGAGCAATCGTGGGTTAGTGTTGAAGTAGTAATTTTAAAGTTAAAGAAAACTTTAAAACAAATAAAACGAGCACTGGTCACTTTTTTTTGTGTGAGGTGTATTTGCTAGCAAGGTTAAAAATGTTTAAAATGTTAGAGATAAAAGAATTTCCCAAGAAAAGAGTATTATTATTAATTTTTATAAATATTTTGTTAAAAGATAATGGCTTGCAGTAAATGACTTAATCTTATTGTTATGTGATTTTGATTACAGTCAAGATTGATAAATCAGCATGTATATTTTTAACACCTTTAAAACAATTTTTCTTCAATAATACTCAACGGAACTGTTGATAAAATTTTATGATGTTTAGATTTTACATGTATGTTTGATGCTTGCAAGTCATTAGGTGTTTGAGATAATAAATATGGTAATGTGTGGATATTGCCATGAAAGGCACGTGGGTGGAACAAAGTTTGTGTTACATGGACATTTTTTGTATGAGGGTGCAGAGTAATTATAAAGTTAATACTTTCCTTGTGGAGATCTGTTTAAAAACAACTCAATTTTGAAATATCTTTGCCGAGTAGCTCTGCAAGACTTGAGTTAATCTAATTTATGATGAAACATCATTTCTGATGCTGAGTGTTCCAAGTTAGACTCCAATTTAAGCATTCTTTTGATTGGCTATCAAATTGCAGAGTTACAGTGCAGTAACGCATCCCTGTAAATATATTCCAGTGCACAAATTGAATTATCACTGCAAACAGGCGGGAATGTTCAGAGCTGTTTTAACTGCTGCCATGTAGTAATACATTGCGGAAGTATCAGATGAAAGTGGCGTAGTGCAGAGTTAGACTCGGCCAGTTCTGTTTCATGTATGTCAGAGATAAGTAAAGTGCTTTTCGTGTTAAGAGACCGGCATACTTACAGTGATGTGATCTAATATATCCCACATATATCACACAATGTGATTGGATAGGATCACACAAATTAAATCACATAAATAGCAGAAATATAAATTTTATAAACCAAATTAAATAGCTGATCATCTGGATTTTATATTTAGTGTGTTGTACATTATATTAAGTTTGATACTATGACAGAAATGATACTCACTACAGAGTTGAACGCTATGATACTATTGTATCAGTAGCTATGGCGAATCTAGCAGTCCAGTTGTAAGAGAACAAATATTTATTATGAACAAAGTGCAAATTCAGAGGATGATATAAAGATACAAACTTGTATGGACATTTATTCATAGTTTTAAAAGCAGCTATTGTCTCAAGTGTTGCCGAAAGAGTTTCATGGGTAGGAAATGGAAACTGATTCTGTCCTAGCTAATGATATTACCCCCATGTGTTTGTAGACAGACCCTACATGCCACTAGGGTGCGTGTTGTGGAAGCAATAGCGCGCCATACACCGGCAGTCAGAACAGGCATCTTAGTTAAAATAAACACAAACCAAGTACAGCCATTTGGTTGGCAGCTGCCCTTCAGCTTTACAATCGGGTTCCTTTCAACCTTGATGTTCGCTCCTTGTATAAACTAACTATTTGTTATGAGAAGATGTTTTTCATTGGGGGAAGGAAATCGGGTTACCCCTTGAATTTGCATGTTTTTGTTCATTCTGCCAACCTTTTTGCATGGACCTGCATCATATTCTTAAAACAGTTTTTCCTCAGGTATTGGACAAGCTCTCATTGTTTCCGTTAGGTTTCTGATGTTCCAAACCGGCTCAAATTAATCAACACAATGAAAAGATCGAGCTCTTATATCCCAGAACCCCTAAAACAGGAAGTTGAACAAGGTCAATATCACAGTTGCAACCTATTCATGTTCGAGATTAAAAGATTCATCGTTTTAATTTTTTATAAGTTTGAATACCATTAAGATAATTTCAGTTACGTTTAAATGTGAGGATAATTGAGTGCATGTATATATTTACCCAATCAGTCAAACTTGGGAACATGACAGAAAATATTGGATAATATAATGCAGATGGATTGATGGTTCAGGAAGTTGTTGCTAATGAAACCTTTGCAGTTGTACATGCAACACTGCTAACCCCACAGCAAATTGACACATGTCATAGAGCAATCAATTCCTCCTTGATTCAGCACTCCACGGTGGCGGCAGCGCTAGTGTTTGACGGTGGTGGCAGCGCCAGTGTAACAGGCCCTAGTAAGAGTGAGCTAATTACATGATGAGAATAATCAATACCCTACAATTGACTGCTTCACTCCCAATCAACATTTTCTTTATCCTCAACCAGCATTTACTTGCCTGGATCGTTTGCATTAAAAATAACATATTTTCTTTTTGCTTTAATGAATGCAAATGATCCATTTATTTAAATAAACACTAATGTTTGTTGTCCATATAAATAATACTTGTTTCTTTTGGCATCGTGCTGATTGGTTTTGTAGAAGTGGAAATGTTTTGCTTGTTTGAATAATGTCCTGATTAAGGGTCTTGGTATAAAATCATACAAACAAATAATCTATTTTTAGTGGGAACCCACATTATGTAATTTGAGCCTGAAACAAGATGTATATAAATAATCTTTTTTTCGCTGTGTACTTTTTGAATTTATAAATTTAAACAAACATATCACACTGTTTTGCAGACATTGTTAATAAAATTGAATTAAATTTTACAGTGTTTGCATATGATTTTGTTTTTAAAATGCCAACAAAAATCTGCATTAGCTAGATAGGACTTGGTCAGTAGACTTGATTTGACTTCATATTTACCATTTAAAGATTAATCTTTACTGTTTGTAACTGGAAGACATCTTTCTAACCCCTGCAGTCTTCAATCAGGTTTTTTACCAAGTATGAGTCATCCAGGATTTGTCTGTCTTTAGAAGATAGTGAGCGTGGACTGTAGTGCAGAGCCTCTGACTAGTTCACGAAACACAGATAACTGGGAATTAAAGGGTTAACATGATTCTTGATCTCAGTAAGAATCGAATCTATAAATGAAAACTGATAGTTCTGTTTTGTACTGCATCAGTTAATCAAGGTTTTATAGATATTTTGTTCAGACTGGTAGGCTGGTTTCGAATAAATTTAGTCAGTGATAAAACTCAGCTATTGTGACCAAACTCATTTCCTTGAAAATAATCTGGTTAAATTGACTGATGAAAAAGTCTGGCCGATGTTTAATGATTTGTTCTCTTCTTACAGCTCCCATGATGGTTGCACACCAGTCACCAGCATTGCCGCATCAGTACACATCGAAATGAACACAGGTTCAAGTCACGGAAGGAAGGTTACAGATTCATGAACTGAAATACATTTAGATGGAAGAATTCCACCTGGATATACCAACCCTTTCATTGGAGATCTACAACCTTACTTCTGGATTGATGATGGATGTTGAAAAGCAAAGATATTTAATTATTTATTTGATTCAGCCATGGAAATTTTGACATTACAAAATTTATGGATTTATTCTTGGAAAGAGTGCTGAGGATTACAATGATGTACAATGTGATAGTTTCAGTTTGGTGCATTGGGCTTTGTAGCGGAAATGTTGGAAGCTTGCCAACTCCAAGTCAATTATCCTGCACAGGAAGGAATAATATTTTATATTCTAATTGATGTGCATAAATATTTTATTGCAGTCATAATCAGAACAAATGTTATTTCAATGGGGAGTTTCAGCTACAAGGCCAAGAGGAAGCCTTAAATACCATTCATTCTTAAATCTTTGAGAATTGTTGGCATTTTATACAGAGTTATTACTGTGGAACATTTTATTGGTTTAAGAACTCATATTGTCATGAAGACGTGAGTCTTAATATGATGGTGTTGAATTCCATCATGGACAAAGCGAGTGCTACCTACAAGCATGTGTTCATTGTGTATTCGAGAAGAGGAATAACACTGCTGAGTGATGTTCTCAGTTGGGCGGACTGGAGTTTACACAGTTATCTGACGTGACAGGCATTTTATCTTCCCTAGTGGCGGTGAGGGAGTTTACAGGAGTAGGCATCTCTAACAATCAGCCTCTGGCTAAGACTGAGCTACTGCGTGCTGGGTGCCTAATCACATGTGTCCTGCATGGCCTAGTCTTGTGTACATTTGTGTTCAGGGAAATAAACAGAATTTTTCTTCTGCTCGCAGCCACAGGAGCTGGATTGCTTCCTCTTGAAGTTGGCGGACTGATTCGTGACAGCATTTCCTGCATTCAATAATAAGAGACATGTTCCTGCATGGAAGTGAGGTTCAGTTTGAACACATCATGAACAACAGGATCTTAGCATTGAAATGCGAGTTGGATACCAGTGTATAAAGAATTTACAACTTATTTCCAATTTTTGGGACCAGAACGTGGCAACTTCGATATATAAAATTCAAAATGGTTGCCATGGCCTGGTGCTCTGCTTCAGTGGAGTGAATGGCAGCTCTCTTTGTTTAATTTCTTGGCAATTTGTATATCACAAACGCTATAAATAGAACTCAAATTGGAAAAATGCATTTTATTTGTGTACTACTCAAATGTTTTTACTTAAAAATGTTATGTCCGAGTTTGTGATTGTATGCGAGTGCGCGTGTGTGTATATATTCGAATGACTGGGAACTAGTCACATGTATCATTATTATATTAGTTTTCATGAATTCTGCCACCCGTTGAGGGCCTCATTGCCCATTAAGTTGCTTGACTGAGTTATAACTTGTTTGTATAATAAACAAACTTTATTGAGATCTACGCAAAGTGCATGTTGTTTTTATGGCAGTAAGCCCAGCAATGACACCTTGGCATCTGTGAGGTCCTTCATTACCCAGTACAGCTTGGAAACCATGTAGGCGGCCATGTTGAAGTCTTGCCTCCAGCTATAAAACTGTTACACTTGTATAAATCCTTCAGATCTGGCAGGCATTTTAACGAAATTTATTTGCCCTGCCAATGACATATCAGGAGAGGACTTGAAAGATTGCAGGATCAAGTTGCCTGGGGAAACACTGAACAATGTGGGCTGACCGACTGACTTGTTTCACTCTCTTTATCCTCACAGGATGTTCAGTCTGCCTGCTAGACATGCACATTTGAAGTCTCTGAGGAAATTCTTAGTTTCAATAACATTTTATTTAAAAAAAATATATAATCAACAAATAAAATATCATCGACATTGCAGTGTTAGCTAGACTTGCTAAGTTTGTTGCACAGGAGGCTGAACTTACGGTAAATATATTGCAGTAGAGCCTTGGAGCAAGCCTACCAATCAATCAATAAGTTTATTGTACCAAGAACAGTTACACATCTACATAAAATATTCAAAGAACAATACACAATGATGTAAACAGTAATTACATACAGTAATGTGCTACATTGGTAGTGATATAATGTACATACAATGAAATATAATTTACATGCAATGAGATATAATGTACATGCAATGACATATAGTTTTAACTACTTTGTACCTGCCTGCAGAATTTTAGGGATACTAGGGCCAGTTGGACAAACCTCGGCCTTCTGACATGAAAGATTTGAAGATTTATTTTGCTTTACAATTTTTGAATAGCAGTTTCACACGTTCAGATGAAAATGATTAGTGTTTGATTCAATTTGATCATCATTTTATGAGCAATTGAGTAGCAATGAGCTGAAATTGATTAGCTATCAGCTGAAGTTGACTGGCAAAATGCAATGCGAACCGAACAAAAAAATATCCAGATCTTGGTATGTTTTAAAATTGCAGGTCTGGAAATAGCAGATTACTGAGAACAGATTTAAAATTTGCCCGAAAACAGGAGGTACAGTTTGTTCAGTAAATGTATACGTTAAATATACAGACAAATACCTAGTTTAAGAGAATATCGCCAATCCAAGGATAACACCAATCCTAAAACGATTGTTTTCTGCCTATTCTGAACTGCTAAGCATACCGTACTCACAAACAGAAAAACAAACTGGGGTTGAGGCCAGCTGTGGATGTTCAGCAGCAGTTAATGAAACTTGTAATTATTTGTATTTAATGTAAAATGGTCTTTGTAGATGTTTTACAATAAAGACAGCCATAACCCTAAATGTAATTATCAAAAGAAGTTTAGGGACAGACATAGTGATAACGCTATTTGTATTGACAAGAAACTGCACACCGAAATGCACATAACATGTTGGCAGACACGTCACGTGCCAACATTTAAAATGACAATCATAAACAACGCATGTTAATGCAGCATTGCCGATACATCATGAATTTAAGATTTTGAGGAACATTTCACGTGAAGCAAATTCTTCTAAAATTCAATAATCTTCAACATTAAAATGTCACCTGAGCTTTAAAGTAACTAAAACATCTTCAATAGTAACAATATGGCATGAAATCATCCTTCTTGAAAACATGCTCATTTGGCAGGTTCCGACAAACCTTCGAAGAGCATAATCGATTGTATCAGTTTTATGCTGCTTATATCATGTTTGACCCTTAACTTATTTTGAGTAGTGTGTAAGAGGATTAAGGGCTCAAGTAAGTTGTATGAACCGGGATTAACAAGTGTTGGTGATAAGCAACCATTGGCCTGAAATGTGGTCGATCTATTGGTGACCATTCAAACTACAGTAACCGCCAGACTAAATGACATTCACTGACATTAAAGCCTTTAGCCAGTCTACAAAGCAAGCCTAGCTAGCTTCTGTTCCACTGCATTGTAGGAGCTGGGCTCTTGAAAGGGTAACAATTAAATATAAGAACATAATTTAAAATATTTCATAGACTACTTTTTGTCTGCGTATCTCCCTTTGTCAACAGCAGAAACACTGGATCGATACCGTGTACAGTACAAAACCATAAGTAGAACAAAAACGGAAGTGGATTCTGCACTTAATCACTTAGGATAAATATATAAACAACACCTTTGAGTCAGATTTGGAATCAGATATTAATTAATGCTATCGTGACGTGTAATCGAGCCATAGTACACCAATTGAACTGTTAAAGTATTGAGTACTTCCCCAGATTTGATCCTTTGAAATCTGATACACTAGATTTGAGACGAAAATAGTCGTCTTGAATATTGCATGTCCGCGAGAATCTGAAGGCTGATTTTCCCTTGCGGGGAAAAGAATTTCTTGTATTCGTTTTCACATATTATATAAATAAGGCATTGGATCTCATTCACAGCATCATTTTTAATGATGTTTACAATTTTATTTCCATTAAAGACAACTCGGACATGTAGAGACATTTTACTTGTAAAACTGTGTATGCTACAGTATGGTAGACTAAAATATAGTCTCTGAAGAAAGATTAACATTCTTATTTTTTTTAAAAATAATTTAAAACGATATTCATTTGTAATAAAATAAATAAGAACCAACGCAAAATATCTAGACTGTGGTTGTCTCTGTTATAATAAAACTTCAGGGTCTGGATGACAGACTAGACAAGTGTCAAAACCTAGATTTTTGTCAAGTCCCCAAGTCCTTTAATCAGACTCCATTTATTAAATCTTGAAATGAAAATCATTATGTATCCATAGTGCTATGCATCACTCTCTCCATGTTGTGACTTGGACCTGTGGCTGGCAAGATAATTAAAGGGATATTAGTAAGAAACAGGGCATTCTAGTACCATCACAGTCACAGGAACTTGATGAAAGTCTAGTCAAAACCCTGAGTCAAGGCATAGAAAACTGAACATCTTACTCTACACCATAGTCATCTCTGCTTGGGTCTGCCTCGGGCACAGCTAGGAAAGCCAATGTAGTCCCAGGAATAATAACCTGCCCCTAAATTTTACATATATTTAAGGAACCCACAGCCTCAGGGTCTGGGAAAAAGTCTAGGTCAGCGACAGACCACAATAGTCACTCCACATTCCAAGAAATCTATTACTGGTCAGTGTGAATATGCCTGATTTACAAGCTAAATGACCACTGGTCAATAAAGATGCCCACAGGTCAATCGCTGACTGAATTCTATTAACCTGCGGACAAGAGGATGAACAAGCCTGGACAATGAACTGACCGACTCTCTGGACTCACATCAATAATGCAAGATACCTTGCTACAAGTGAACTGATGTAATCTACAGGTAACACAACACACCTGGAAAATGTTTATTCAATACCTGTTCCTTCAATAATGTACGAGTGGGTTGTTATGGAACAGAAAGTCTCTTTTTAATGAAAGTGTTGTTTTGGAGCAGATTCGTACAGCTTCATCAGGCAGACTTGTGGATGGTTGTGAAAAGATTATTTGATTTGCGATAACATACTGGTTAAAATTTACCCTCCCCTAACTTTGCATATAATAATGATAATCATTAATGTTAGGCCTTGTATAGCGCTAAATCCAGTCTTGTATGGCTTGCTCAAAGCGCTCGGCATTATTACCCTGGTGCAACCCAAGCAGCCACTAGGCGCTAGAAGGTTAATTAACACTCCTGATGGAGGACCAGTACCCAATTTCAGCTGATCCAGGATTTTTGAAGGTGGTGGGGGTGGGG
>JAUELE010241211.1:0-11380 GCA_031471655.1 Diodora aspera
ATATTGTAGCCTCTCGTATTTGGTACCAGTCACTAGTGTCGACCTGGGAGAAACTACGACCCCCGGGTGTAAACAACAATGTCCATATGGAACATCCTGGAAGCTGCTGAAAGGGTTATATAAAAGCACATGAGAAATTTGTGAAACACATTAAACTAAATCTTTGAATAATAGAGGTTCACGTTGTTCGGCGCTTCCGCTGCCGACCGGTGGTCACTGACCCTCGGTCGCTGGGTCAGCACAAGGCCAGTTTAAAAAAAAAATTAGCCCCGTAAATGCAATACACCAAGGTGTGTACTGGAGGTGTTTATATTTCAGTAGCTTGACAACAAGATGTCCCTTATGTTCAGTGTAATTGAATCTAAATAGTCTGATCGATAAAAAAAAGCTTGTTAAGAATGACTGTTAATATTTTAACAAAAGAAAACAGGATTCAATAATAACCCATGGATTTGATGCTTGTGATATGGATGTAATGTCATATACATCTGTGTTCTCCCAAAGTTGTATAGATGTAAGTAGTCAAATCTACTTGCAATAGCGTCTAGCAAAATATACTGAACAGGAAAAGAAACGCACCACAGTTCTTTGCCCTGAATGCACTTGATCAAGTCTTCTTTGGAACTCGTTCCACAAATTTCAAGGGAATTTAAATCGGGCTTAGTGGATGACCACCACAAAACTGCAATGTTGTGCTGCTGCAAAACATGTAATGTAGCCCCAGGAGTGTGTGGTTTCGCATTGGGCCAGGACTTTGATTTAAGTTAATGCCTGTCCACACCATAACACTCGCAGTACCCTATGTGTTTCTTTCCTAGAGTAGTGGCAAAACATTCTTGCAGTCGACAGATGATAGTAATTGGCAACGTTCTGAATGTTCTGACGTCCAATAGCTTGTACTCGTTGACATGCTTCACGTCCTGGTACCTTCGAAACCAGGAAGAAAATGCATGACGAGTCTAACTACTGGGAAGCTTTTACACCCCATACTGTCATGCATTTGTGCATTTTGATTTCCACACCAGCCTCTTTTATCATATTCTCATGGCGTGGGTTTGGTGATTTGGTTTTAATATGCACTATTTTCGGATTTTGAAAACTTACGTACATGTAAGGGACAGTTTGCATAGAAAAAAAGAAGCATATGAAGTCCAATAATTCCACACGGTTTTGCTATTTGTGACATGGTATTCAACACCGTTTCGTTTCGTTTGTGATTCATATATGTCGACATTCTTGTCCTAAAGTTTCATTAAGCTTCAGACAGACATCATGGCAACATCATCTGTTTTATTTGGGATTACAGTTTCTTGCAACGTATTAATTTTGCTACTGTTTGGGTGTACGAACCGGCATCGTCAAAAAGCAGACATCCATCGCCAGCACTAACGAACGATCAGTGCTTCAGACCAATCAGACACCGAGACTTCGCTAACAAATGAAGTTCAGCAATTGGGTTTCTACATAGTCGACATTCAGCACCCACTTATAAATAAATGTCACATCTCATGACATTGAAACATCCATCAACCCCAACCACTGTATCATTCAAGAATAATTGACGTACCTGGTGGGACGACATCCTTAACACAGCAACGTTTTCAACTGATGTGATATTGTACCGAAGCAGAACAGAATTATCTGCCTTTGTTACAGCCAATATATGAAGGCTGTGTCAGATCTGTTGATGTACTTCGTGTGTCGTGTTCATCGATCTGAATGTTTCAGAAACAAAGATAATATTGATTACAATATCCCTTGACGTTTAATAAATCTAACGTTTGGTTTACTTTCACATGGCTGTTCTCCGCCTGTGTCGAATTAGTTTGAAATATTTTGAAAAGCAAGTATGGATTGCCCGTCTTTAGATATTGCAGTCGCATTCATTCTTAAACATATTTATTTTCATTTGCTTCATCAAATGCACGTAAATACCTGTTCAAGTAGACTGATCGTCATGGAATCATTACAAAGTGTCAGCATGTTGATAGCAGAGCTGTGCAAGGATCCCATGTCCTTCAAAATATCCAGCAGCCTTTCTCTTGCCAAATCTGTATTTATATCCACATATGGCACGTTCTTAGCATCCAGCTGCCTAAATACATCAAGTCCTAAAACGAAGCAGCAGGGGAAGAAAAAAAGATATTATTTATTTATCAAATCCATTAAATTTGTCTGCAAACAATGCACGCGATAGACGTAAACATAGATGTGCATAAGTGTACACTAGCGAATGTACATGGAATGTGTGTACACTGGAGAATAGCTGCAAACGGCATCTCAATTGCAGCATGTTCATCATTTCATCCTGCACGATGTGTTACGAAAATGCAACCTTTGTTTTAAAAGTGTCAGTATTTCGTCACGATTCAGCGAATGGTTTCCATCGTTCGATGTGTGATCTGGTGATGTGTCTGACATCAACATGAACACTATCCTTGGTTCGTTTTATTTGTGCGAGATCAATAGGTCTGTATGCTCAATGAATTAAATGTAAATGTGTTCGACTCGGAGAGAGAATTTCGTCTCTCATACCCTTTGCAACGATTTGCCTACGAGTGTATATTTACACATCAACTAAATTTGCACAAGGTCTAGAGGTCGTGCGAAAGTATATTTACACATTGGCATATTTACAAGGTTTGCAGTTGTTTTGTCACTCGTATGTACACCATCAAAAGGAATGTCTGGAACACTTGATTTTGTACAATAACGACACAGCAATATGAAGCCATTTGAATTACTGTCTTTGGTAACGGAAACCTGTGGGTCATTATGTGAGATATTTTGCTTTATTTCGAAATAGGAGATTTCACATACAGAAGTCCTGTATGCGGCTTTGAAACAGACTGGGGTCATTTTAAAAGTTGCATAAGTTCCTAAGCACTGTATTAGAATGAATATGTCTGATTTGACTGTTGACCTTTTCCAAGACCTGTTACATTGTTTCAGATAGCAGAGGCAGGTTATATGTTTTATTCTGAGATTATGCTATCTTTCCAAACTATATCTTAAGATAAGTGCGGGCTGTTTAATTACTTTCATGCTGTGACTTATTGTATTGACGAAGTCCCCGAGAGTATCCTTATGAATGGCTAACCACTTTTGCTATGAAACTGGTCGTCATGAACACATCCGCTTAACATGTCCTATAACTATTCAGTATGTGCTCAATTGGGTGAATATGTAGGAAAGTTCATCCGATTAATTTGATTCCGAAAGTTTGTGACAAAATTATCCTAATTTGGTCTTGTATTGTCGTGCTGTAATACTGCATGTGGAACAATCACTTCAAGTACTGAGAGAACAGGGGACTGCAAAATGTTATCCTGATAATGCAGTCTATTTAGATTACCCTTTATACGAATCTACCCCAACCCAAATCTGATCCACCACGGAACCTGTCTTTATCTGATGTTAGTTTCGACAACACGTTTATCAGGGCACCTGTGAATGCCACCATTGAACCGTACACAAACCTTTGACCCAACGTTGAACAATGTTTTAAATGCACTGCTGTTTACACCAAGCAATGAATGTGATGCTGGAGCCAAGCGCAACATGCAGCTCTGAAGAGGACACGTTGCAACACTGGGGCACTTGGCCATGCTGTTGACCTTCCGCTATCAATATCACTTACATGACATCTCTGAGTCTTGATTGTGCATATGTGATAAGTTAGATAACAAACATGATAATTTTAGGAATCTCTGGCATGAATATCAGAAAGACTTGTGTCGATAATATGTGTTGCATGTGTGAATGACCCTAGAAGTGGTCTGTGTTGTAATGAAGACAGCTATGTCACCGCTAATTTAAGGACATTTTGAAATGGTGAGAGAAATTCGAAATGGAAAGTCCATCATATTGTAATCGTATTAAAATAGGCTTGATAAAGCGATCATCTTTAGCATGAAACCGATATTCAAATACTCAAACAAAACTATAATGCAGCCGGCGCAGCAAACTTGTTATATTATATTTGGTGTCCTTTGGATGAAGCACAGCTAAACAACATCGACCGCTTTGATGCAGGCGAATCCAGGTCGGCCGTTGCCAGGGCATTTAATGTGTCCCCGAGCACAATCTGAAGACTGTGGGACCGATACTAACAACATGGATTGACACGCGACCTGTCCAGATCCGGTCGACCACGAGTGACCACACCCGTCCAGGACCGTTACATCCGGTTACGCCATCTACGACAAAGGATGACTACTGCAACCTCCACCACATGAGCAATACGGGGACTGCATAGGATATCGGATCAAACTGTAGGCAACTGCCTTAGTGGGGCAGGCCTTCGAGTCATGCGTCCTGTTCGGGGCTTCATTTTGACACAGCAACATGGTCAACGACAACTACAGTGGTGTCAGGTGCATAGAATGTGGCCTTAACTGCGATGGAGACGTGTTTGGTTCAGTGATGAATCGCGAATTCTGCTCCGTTGACAGGATGGGAAAACTCGTGTGTACAAACGTCGTGGGGAACGTTTTGCCGCAAACTGTGTGTAGAAAGTGGACAGATGTAGTGGTCGCAATGGCATGTGGGCAGTCATCTCTCACAACGGCAGAACAAATCTGATTCACATTCAGGGCAATTTAACGGCACAACGCTACATTGATGAAATCCTGCGGTCACACCTCGACCCCATCATGGTCAATGGCAACGCTCTATACCAGAATGACAACACATGACCGCATACAGCACGCATAACCACCGCCTTCCTTCAGAACAGCAACATCCCTGTCCTTCTTTGGGCTTCCAGATCACCGGATTTGAACCCCATGGAACATCTGTGGGGCGAATTGGACAGCCGTGTGCGGCAGCGACAATCTCAACCCAAGGCTCTGCCCCAGCTGCCTCACGCATTGCAGGCCGAGTAGGCTACCATTCCCCAGGCGGTGATCCGTGGTCTCATTGCTTCCATGGGCGGAAGGTGCCATCAATTCTCAACTCTAGGGTAGGGCATACTCGTTATTGACTGTAGATGAACTTGACCTTAAATGTTTGACCTCTTGCTGCAGCATGACAGAACAGGCATACCATGGATTGAGTGTTCCAAATTTGAACTTTCTCGCACTTGTGGTTCATTAATTAAATTCAGTTTCACAATGTCATGAAAATTTGATTTTGCGTTTCTTTCTTTGAGAAGTATATAATAATAAACACGTGAAATGGGATTAGATGTCACACCTTTGCATGTTGATTTGTCAAAATGTTCCGGAGGAGCATGTCCCAGGACCCAAGAAAATGATATCTTTGTAGAACTATGTTGTATATCCCTTCAGCCAAATCCGGGATCCGCCCCTGTTTGTACCGTATTTGTATTATAATATTATCTACTCGTACCGTGTTTGTACTATTTCTACTCCTATCGCATGTGTACTATTTCTACTCGTAACGCGTTTGTGCTATGTCTGCTCGTACCGTATTTGTACTATTTCTACTCGTACCGTATTTGTACTAGTACTACTCGTACCGTATTTGTACTAGGTCTACTTGTACCGTATTTGTACTATTTGTACTCGTACCTTATTTGTACTATGTCTACTTGTACCTCATTCGTACTATTTCTACACGGACCGTATTTGTACTATTTCTACTCGTAAGGTGTTTGTACTATGTCTACTCGTACCTCATTTATACTATTTCTACTCGTACCGTATTTGTATTATGTCTACTTGTACCGTATTTGTCCTATTTCTACTCGTACCTTATTTGTATAATGTCTACTCATACCGTATTTGTACTATGTCTACTCGTATCGCATTTGTACTATTTTCACTCGTACCGTATTTGTACTATTTCTACTCGTACCGTATTTGTCCTATTTCTACTCGTACCTTATTTGTACTATTTCTACTCGTACCGTATTTGTACTAGTTCTACTCGTATCGTATTTGTACTATTTCAAATCGTACCGTATTTTTACTATTTCCACTCGTATCGTATTGTACTATGTCTACTCGTATCGTATTTGTACTATTTCTACTCGTACCGTATTTGTACTATTTCCACTCGTATCGTATTTGTACTATGTCTACTTGTACCGTATTTGTACTATTTCTACTTGTACCGTATTTGTACTATTTCTACTCGTATCGTATTTGTACTATTTCCACTCGTACCGTATTTGTACTATGTCTGCTCGTACCGTATTTGTAATATGTCTACTCGTACCGTATTTGTACTATGTCTACTCGTACCGTATTTGTACTATTTCTACTCGTACCGTATTTGTAATATTTCTACTCATAACGTGTTTGTACTATTTCTACTTGTACCGTATTTGTACTCTTTTTACTCGTACCGTATTTGTACAATTTCTACTCGTACCGGGTTTGTGCTATGTCTACTCGTACCTCATTTGTACTATTTCTACTCGTACTGTATTTGTACTATTTCTACTCGTAACGTGTTTGTACTATGTCTACTCGCACTGTATTTATACTATTTCTACTCGTACCGTATATGTACAATTTCTACTCGTATCGTATGTGTACTATTTCTAATCGTTACATGTTTGTACTATGTCTACTCGTACCTCATTTATACTATTTCTACTCGTACCGTATATGTACAATTTCTACTCGTACCGTATTTGTACTATTTCTACTCGCGCCGTATTTGTACTATTTCTACTCGTACCTTACTTGTACTATTTCTACTCGTAACGTGTTTGTACTATGTCTACTCGTACCCTATTTGTACTATTTCTACTCGTACCGTATTTGTACTATTTGCTTTCATTGAGGATACAAGTACAGTGTACATGACATCAATACCATAATCTGAGGCCTCTGTCTGAACGGACAGCTGAGCACCTTGTCAAATCAAGTCTAGAGTCAAACCGTGTAGGTGTAAGACGTGTGTCATTGGACTTTACAGACGAGACACGCTTAAGGGGGACAGTTCCTATAAAATAAGTATCAAGTTCATTACCAAGATCATATTTCTCTAAGAGCCTTATTAAACAGTGGTGACCTCAAGGACCTTTTGTCATTTCTACCTAATGTGGTGTACTTGCACTTGGTCAGTCTACAATTAAGGACTTTCTTAAAAACAAGTATTAGATCTACACAGTTTACCAAACAGAAGCGATGTTTGCAGGCCAATATAACTCTGCACAAACATGAGACCAATACTGTCTCTGACAATAACTTTAGATGAAAACTTCGACAAGTTTTGTATTTTACAGTTTTGAGAGATTTCCAAGATTTGGTACTCTTTCTGCGGATTTAGGCTACCAACGTGAAGACCGAAGTCATGATTCCTGTACAATAATGTACTTAATTTTTCACACACATTAAGACTTCTATCTGAAGATGACTGTCCTGCGTTTAACAAAACACTGGCATATACAACACTTGTTTTAACAGGTGTATGAGCTTTTCCGAGTTGCAGTTTAAAAGACGTTACATTGTTATTCTTAGAGATATCAAAACTCATTGCAACACTCTTTGATGCATTATATTTTAATTTCCACTTAAATGCGTAGTCGTGCACACGATCTAATATGTGCTGTAAACCTGCTGGTGAAGTGCTGAGAAGAGTTGTGTCATCAGCTAATAACTGGGCAGGTATGTGACCCCATGGCAGGTAAAGACAGTTAGCTAGGTTACACAAAAGATCATTAATGAACAATTTAAACAACCAGGCAGACATAACACGTCCTTGACCAATCCCTGTTAACTAGGAAATATACAAGAATTATAACCTTCAAAACTAACATATGACCACATAGAACTATATGATGACCGCAATATTCTCCATGTCTTATCAACTATACCGAGGTCATGCAATTTAACAAGACCATCCAACCATACTCTATCAAACGCCTTCTCATTGTCAAGGAACACACAGTATACAGGAGAGCCTCTTGTACCATGCTATATTTTCAGTTAAAGTTAAAACAGAAGTGTCTGTTCCAGCATGTTTCCTGAAGCCAAACTGTAGTAGAATGATATCATTACCAAATGTTAATATTCCTGATCTGGAAAAGTTGGCTTCCTAAAGAGGTTAAGTTTCAATAGGTTTTGTGATCAATCTTCAGTGTGAAACAACTGGTTTAAACAAGTGAGACCTCTTGGACGCTTAAACCAAATCTTCACCTCTTCCCTCACGCAGAATACAATGTTAAAGTTTATTATGAGCAAGAACCTATTGACTATAACTGAGCTGGACAGTTGCAGATGTTGTCTTGTTTTTATCGCTCGACCCACAAAGACATTGAACAGCTGAACAATCACAATGTCTTGATGCCACCAATACACGTCATGATCCCAGGTTGTCGTTTCAGAATGATCAGCCTGGGTTTATGCTATAACAATACCCAACTGACCAGATCCGTTTCATCGAAGAGAACTGTTGCTCCTTGTTTAAAGTGCAATAACAGCCCAGAAAAAATACATCTCGTTTTTGCATATTATATTTGACGTTACTCCCACATGCAGAATCTTCAAAAAAATTTCAAAATCACTCACAGACTAATGCCTGACAACGTGTCAAAAACCGCGTTTGCACCTGTTGAAAGTGCCGACGGCCAAGAGTAAACACAACTTCCGGGTCCAAAACCGCCCGTATGTGTGACGTCACAAAGTGAACACCTGACGTAGACGCTTCGGCTCGCGTTATGAATTCACTAGATCTATGGAAAACGAAGAAACAAAATGCACGAATCTGATGGCAGCGAATTGTCACTTTCTTGAGTCACTTTCATTTGAAGAAGGCGAAGAATCAAGTTCATGTGAAAATGAATCAGAGCGGGACGAGTCAATGGGAGGAACGAATTAATAGAAATGGCATGCGACCGTACCGATTTGAGCCATAAAAAATTGTCTGACTCGGATCTATCACAACACGATGGCAGTGAAAATAAAGACAATGAAAGAATAATCGTTTAGAACGTAAAATTCCATTGTGACAAATAAATTACGTCCATAAAATATATTTATGAAATAATTCGGTGTTCCGTGACATAACTAACCCGCAACAAAATGTAAAACTACATATAATGTCACTTGGAATGGTTCCTGTGGTAAACTTGAAAATTAAACATAGCGCTATAAGGTGCGTGTTATCGTTCAAAAACAAAATTACAATTTGCCTACCAATCAACTGTTTAATATGTTCCAGTAATGCATTTCCACACATGCCTGCGGCCATTTTAATTCTATTTGTGGTATCCAATCATCTTCAATACGGGGTCGACAATCGAAGCGAGTTAAACACCCAATCTGCAATTAACGACCCCAATTTACAAAAACAGAATTCTATTATATTTTGTGAATGTAATATAAGAACTACGGTGGCGTGTTCACATAAAGCGTCCTTTGCATGATTACTGTATATGATTTTTCCGTATAAGTGTTGAGTGTTTTGTCTCGTCCGAATCAAATTCTTCAGGATGGACGACTTTTCAATACATTTCTGACCAGTTACGGCAGTATTAGATCGAAAATTTGATACATATTTATTGTACATCAAAACACTGAAATTAATTTAATTTATAACCAGCAATCAGTCCTAGTACTCTCATATAAATATTAAAAAGACGAAAGGACCAAATTTGATCTGTGCTTTTGCTTTGCAATCGACTCATGTGACATGCATTCAGCAATCGAGTCATGTGGCATGTCATCAGCGTCATGAACGCACAGATTTGTACAGCAAACTACGATTACAGCACGCTGTCATTTGAGGTCAATGGCCCAAACGTGTAATAATGATAATTATCTATGCTTTAGGGTACAGGAATGAAGTTGTCGACTATTAATTTCAAGAAGAACGTCTTCGTGGAGTGGAACAACTTTCGATCACGTAATCTGCAAGTTGGGAGAATTTGATGTGAAGGACGGAAGCTCTAGACACTAAAATATGCACGACTTTGACAGTCCATTTATTATTATTACAATAAAAGAAAATTGTGAGTGACTCAAACGTTAAACAAATGTAAATTAATGGAATGACCCTTTTAGGGCTTAAATTGAGGAAAATTTACATGCATACGTTGATACAGGTTTAGGGTTAGGGTTACGATGAGGACAGTTGAGAGTTTTTGAGTTAGGAAGGACTGTTTGTGAGATTGTAAAAAGATCAAGTTCCGTGAAGTCACAGGTGACTAAAGATACCAAATGATTGGTGGCTATTTTTAGAATAGAAGTCGTGTTCATGACTAAACGTTCTGACTTCGAGATATTTATCTGCGTATTTGGCCGTACGCTTCAGTACGCACTATTACTTTTGGCATGTTGGTGATAATGTATGCCACAAATTCTTACTTTCTAATACGTTTCGGTCTTCAACGACATCAGCCACATGGTATGAACAATTGGTGACAGAAATATATCCAAGCTCGGAGTGTGGAAAGGAAAAGAGTGAGTGAAATGGATTTTTACATTGCAGGGGGCAATATTGCAGCCATAGCGCAATGTGATTCCGCAACCGTAAACAAGACTCGCGAATCCCATTTACTGTATTAACCGGAAGACGGTAACGAGTCGTAAATAAACATTGGAACTAAGCAGACATCGTTTTGTTCTTGTGTTCTGATTTTACGACTCGGCTTGTGGTGCTATTTTCAGTGCCCCACGCATTATTACATGCGGAAAACATCACATTAGTGTCAGGAGTGAAACATTGCAGATTTTAAGTCATTTTGGAAGACAAAGAAGCTTGTAGAAGTGACCAAAGCCGGCCTTCTAGCACATTTGTCTATCGTCGCGACCCGGTGATTTTATGCAATCAAAATTACGTTTTATTCTGTATTTATTAATATTCGAACAAATTCGGATAAACAACAGTTTCAGAAGTAACATTCAAACACGAAACTTTCATAATTGTGTTTCTTTCTAGAGGAACTTCATCAGACAAAAAGAAAGATCATTTTCGTCCAGCGTACAGTCAACTTGGAGAATTGCAATCACTGACAAAGGTTCCCCTTGTAGCCTAACAGCAACAGCAACACTAAACACACAGAAAGTAACAACACACAAAAAAATGTGTATGGAAAATTTGAACAGGTTCTGATCAGTCCTGATAAGCACAATATCAAGTACTGGTTATGTGAAGGCACAGGGGATGTGACTGAAGACTTTGCTTGGCTTGGAAGTATGCTGTTGGAAAGGGGAAAGAAAACTCCAAGGATGATAATATTTTTCAGTAGAACCCGCCAGATTGGAGAACTGTTTGAACATTTGAACCCCTCAGAACTAGACCGGACCATCCCGCATTTTCTTACTTTTGAGAAAATGGCTTTCAAAGTTTATTTCATACTGGATTTTACCAATTAAAATTATCAAACAGTTGATCACCTTTGTCTCACCTTTGTGGAGTCTTGTACATGACAAAAGTGATCAACCATTTGATAATTTTAATT
>JAUELE010241222.1:0-11379 GCA_031471655.1 Diodora aspera
ACTGTTTCGTTTTAGTCCGATGTGAATCCCTCTCACTTGAGTGTTTCTGTTAATAGCTCTTGTTTATTCGTACGTGCTCTAA
Source organism: Diodora aspera (assembly GCA_031471655.1). Lineage (NCBI taxonomy): Eukaryota > Metazoa > Mollusca > Gastropoda > Lepetellida > Fissurellidae > Diodora > Diodora aspera. The sequence continues at coordinate 83 of JAUELE010241222.1, forward strand.
ACTCTAGATTCATTTTTCACTATAGCGGGGGTATCTACGTGAGCTGTGCTCACTACTTTTCTGGTTGTTGCATGAACATTGCTTGAAAGATACTTTACCAACGCATGCAGTACACGTACGTCTAAGAAGAATTTAACCACGCGTATAGTTGACTCGTCACTATAACTGAACCGTTTCGACACGATCGTGTTATTGTCAATGCACAAAGGTGAGTAGCAAAAGTTGGTCAATACTATGTCTGTATGATTTTATCAATAATGGCGGACAAGTATACATGTTTGAAACTTGACACACTCAATGTTTCATAGTACAAAATCACTGAATATTTGTATCTACATGACAACGTGTGTGATCCTACTAACGTTGTATACCAGTGTATTCAGTTTTTCATCATGCAGATTAAAACTTGTTTAATTTAACATTGTGACGGGAATCCTGAAACACGTGTTATTGCCATTAGGGTGCACTAAGAGTGGCATAGTAGAATCGGTACAATTAAGTTGATAATTCAGCGTTCAAAAGGATAAACGTGTTAAAAGATATCCCCCAAATTTGAAAAAAAGACAAACAAAGTCCTTGAAAAGGTAAAAATTAAAACTCTCGGTCAATTATTTCTCTATATTTTGGATAATGTTTGTTCGTTTCCAGACTCACGGGTTGAGTATGGTAACCAGTCTCTAGTATAGCTGCATGATCTCAGTTCACAATTGATCTCAATAGAATAGAGACACAAATGGAGTTTGCATTTAATCGTTTTACTCAAGTGCAGTAGAATTTACCCTGACCAAAAATGGATAGCCATATTTTGTAATTCACTGTACTTATCTGCTGAAGAAAATGATACAGACATATAGGAATGTTCTGAATGCAAATTTGGGTTTCATGTCTCAGCTTCATGAAATAATTGTTCTTCGCGTGCATTTTTCTAAAAGCAATGTACAAACGGAAGAATTTTTCCACAAAATATGCAGGGAATGTGGGTACTGGTGTTATTATTTCAGTTGAATTTTGAACAGAATGCTTAGACTAAGGGATCAGTATTATATGCGCAAACTAGGATTTTAAGAGAGGATCACATGAAGTTTGAACTAATATCGAGTCACATGGTGTTGTTAAATCACACTAAAACCACTGATTTCAAGCATTTGAACTGAGGACCAATTACACGATTTATTTTCTTTTAAGTTATGACCTCGATGTTGTTGATTTTCATTCATCATTTTAAATAGAGGATCGCCGAAGTACTTTGTTACCAAATGTGAATTCCGAGTTCAGTCAAATTTGCTCGTATCTTTCTCACTTCTTGCACGAAATATTGGCAGACCATTCTGCATGTAATGTAATATTCAATGCATGTTCGATGAGTTTACATGTAGCTGGCTTTTAATTACTTCATTTCAAACGTTTCTCCTGTATGTACACCACACGTAAGGTTTGTCAATATTGTCCAGCGTATAAAACAGATCGATTCCCTGATAAATATAGAATACTAAACGAGCTTCCGTGTGATACCATTTGTTTTTATTGAAACGAGTCAATGGTTTTGGTATCTGACTCGCCCATTTATTATGAACTTTATTTTAACGCGATCGGCTTCAGGAGTCATGTGAAGCCTGCGTAATACCGCATTGTGACGTCACGTAATCTAATCGTGACGTCACCGCATTCTTGTTCTTTCTTCAGCGGGGATGACATCAACACAGCGTGTTCGAAAGTACATAATTTGCAGCGCTGGTACTCGATTGTGACTTATATCAGGGACTGTATCACTGCAAAGGATTTTGAAAATGCCAAAATGCGCGATTTTGCTGTCACTGTAATGTCCTCTCCAACAGCAAGTATATTTGTTTGTGTTTTTCATTTTATTCAAGAACGTGTTGATATTTTGTAAAGCATAGTTTGTAATAAAAAATCTTAGAGCAGTTACTGAACAGTAAAGCAGAGGGCGGGCATTTGTTAGTAATCCTGACCGTAATCCGTTTGGTTTTCCTAGAGCCATTGTCAGTTATTTGTCATAAAATCGAAATATTTTCTTTTTGACGCCATTTGTTTTAGCCTATTCACATATAAATGCGCGTTTGTTTGTGAATTGACATAATTGATCTTTCAAAATTAAGCAATAAAAAGACAAATGAGAAGTTATATGATACATAGAATTCGTCACTCGTGTTTTTCAATATGTAAAATATCAAGGCTCGATAAATACCGATTATCTTAGACGAGGTTGATATTTTACATATTCAAACACACTCGTTACGAATCCTCTATGCATCTGGGGTTTTCAAGGAACCACTCAAACATTTTTTTAAATTAGGAAAACTTACACTAAACAACCAATCATCAATAATCAGTAACTACTCGCCAGCTGATTCAGTGTTTCAATATTCGAATCTCGAACACTCAAACACGAATCGGAAACCTTCATCAGATTCAGATTGGAATCCCGAATCCCAAATCCCAAACACGAATCAGTAAACTATCACCGGATTCAGATTTGAATCGACTGACCAGTGCACCCTTTGTTTCTAGGTCAAATAAGAACGGTAATCCAGGAGAGCGAAGTAGCCAATCAAATAAAGGATTTTATACATTCTATGGGTGCATTGTCAACATTTTACTTTTATGTTTATGTAGCGTCTTGAGCATGTACAAGTACATGGATATGTGCGCATAATAGGTACTCATTATTATTATTATTATTAATAATAATACACCCGACCATGGCAGACTACGAAGAAGCCATAAAGGAGGCCTTTGGAATCGAAGGTTTTTGGTAAACTTAACGCACAAAGTTCACATTTATATATCTGGTGGTAATGGCTCCTTGATAGAAAAAAAACAGTGATAAAGGTCTAAATTCATGCCAAGCGATGCCAAACCGGAATCGTGTTTGGTTACTTTTGAAGTTTAAAGTCAGCTTATTTAAAGTCGATTTTTGCTGCCGTATGGCAGCCACATCGTTCGGAAAGACAGTTTAGAAATAAAGATAATTGTTAAAAGTCAGCTTATTTTACGTCGCTGTTTGCCTCCCAAAGGGTAGCTATATCGGCGACGAACGGAAGGTCGTGAAATGAGTCGCGTAATTTCATTGGATGCAGCACACACCGCAACTCTCCAATCAACGTTGACCGGCTCTATGCAGACGACGTAACCCAAGGCTTTGTGGGTAGTATTTGCGGATCACCAAAGCCTTGGCTAGCGAAGATGGCTCATTGCGAGCATCAGGAAACGCTGCCTGCAGTACAGCAGTACAAAAGGCTGGCGGCTGACATACTCGCTACTAAAGACTAGTCTTTGTAAAAAAAATGGACAATCTACCCCCTTGCAGTTTTCGTGACATTCGTCTCAGCAAACGAAACGTGACTGAACTGCCTCCAGGCTTTTGAACGGATTTCTCTAGGTAAATTATACTAATGAAGACCAATGGGGGTGTATCCATATTCAGAAATAACTAAAAATTACATTGAATCTCCTTGTCTGCTGAACAAACTTTCATATTTAGCGTCACACCCGTGTTTTTCTTCAAACTAATGATGTAATCCAGCAGCAGTTTAACTGTTTACATTTGCATAAACAATATAAAAAATGAAATACATCTAATAAAACTTGTGGTTTTGCAGTCTGCATATCATATATACACAAAGTGATGTATCGTGCAGAGAAAGGAAACGGACATTAGTAATCATAATTATGTGGACCTGAAAAGTAAACTGGGCTGGACCATGGGCTCGAACACAGGCTCGACCTCGACCACGGCGTTCACTGCGAAGAAGCGGTTGAATATTATTTTGATCATCTGCTTAATCGCCAGGATTATGATAAAGCTCTTTATTCTTGGTTTTCCGCTGAGGAACTTCTTGCAGCAGGAACAAACTTTTCTCCACTGTCATCTCCGTCCATAACAAAGTCGAAATAATAGCTGTCATCAATGACAGTTCTAATAGTGTCCAACAAAGTATATGCATATCTTGCACGTTTTACTGACATCTTGTTTTGTTCTCTGTAGTGGGAATCCAGCCACATGCTGGTAATGTAAAAGTGAAAGACTTAGTACAACCTAGGATTTCCCCATGCCTTCCAGTTGACAACTAATGGTAATGGATAACTCCTTTACCACTTTTCAACTACTCGAAGGGGTAATGACATTACGACTGATTAATTTGACAACTTGTCCAAAACAAGATGGGCAACAATGTCATAAAAGCACAGAATCAAGAATAAAATATTTTCCGACATATCCACATGAAGATATGCCAGGGGTGTGTGTAAACTCCCCAAAGGACAGGATGAGGGTTAATGGCCGATGTTATTGTTTGCATAATTATATTCAATTTTCACATTGATTTTTGCTGATTGATATCATGTGCATTTACATCGGGTGTTAATATTTTTTGTACCGAGTATATATTCAGAAACATGCATCTCAGAACTTTAATAAACCAATTGTTTTTTTCGGAGGAGGATGGCCCTGACCTCCCCCTTTTTATGACGTTTATTTTTTTATCATCTAAATTTTCCTCAACGCCTTGTTTAACAACTGTCTTTGATTCGCTGAAATGTGTATGGATCAATATTTTGAATACTGCCGTATCAATGCGTTTGTTTCACAATGTGCGACATATAATACAAATACGGCTCAGGATATGTCATTGGACTTACATTTGCATTTGCTGAATACTTTTCGATTACCGACTTGTCATATTTGAAAGTTGGTCGGTACACAAGTATTATTATCTCCCAACTGTGTTTAAATATCCCTGCCACTCTGTTTGCACATCACTTGATCCACCAAAGTGAGTGTTAAAGCGAATGCACTACTGCGTAGGAAATTGACGTTGGAGGACTATGTGTTTAGACGGTTCCAGGAGCACATACACTTTTTCACGAGATGTGTTGTAGACTCGTTGTGCTCTTCCTGCTGTTGGTGGTTCAGACTCACTGTAGTAAGTTTCCATTTTGATTTTCAAATCATTAGTTGTTGACGCTATGTTGGACACTGATTTTACCTAGAAGTTCCATTCAAAAGAGAATGCAAATTGTGCACGTGATCCTGGCCTTATTTACAGTGGTCGGCAGATTGACGATCGCCTTCCCTCCATACACAGAACATGGCTAAAACTACACGCGTTGTTGTAACTCACTCTCAAATGGTTTTGTCTCGAGGTAGCTCTTGGAAAGCACTTCATTTAATCTTTCAACTTACTCAAGTCAGGGCACAGAAATGAATGGAACTGTTTTTACTGGTACACACGCACACGCATACACACTTGCAGTGTTAGTTATCTTTTGTGAAACTTAAGATTTGTATTTAAAGTTGGAACGGTGGTCAAATGCAACATCTGCTTTTCAAAAACCAACATTGGGAAAGATACATATACGTTATTGCGTTACAATATGTACATATCACGACAGATCCACTCAACACACAACTCATGTGTTATTTTCTTATCTCGCGAAAGACCAAATGAAGACCATATGAAGTTTGAAAATTTGAGTTAACCTTCGAAAAGTTGTAAATGCATTCGGCTCATACTCCGAAAGCATTCGGAAATCGACGGAACATTGTTCGGAAATCCCTAAGAGAAAGTCTCGGAATGAGGCTGACCATTGAAAAGAAAACAAGCTTACAGAGTCAGCAATTTCCCCCGCCATGGGGCTAAAGATTATGAACTATCTCATTATACACTACACAACTACATAGAAAATAGAATGAAACATTTGGAAACGTAATGTATTAACAATGCAGGATTTAATGCCGGGGCAGCTTGCTTAAAATTAATTTTTCAGAAATTATGGTCTGAAAACGAACTTTAACCTATTGAGACAGAGTCAAACTTAATTTTGCAATATCCAAGAAATAAAAAACATAAATCCATAGTAGTGAAAGGCACAACTAGATTATTAGTCTCATGTACACACAACGTTTTAATAAACAATCATGATTGGTTTCACAGCAATTGTCCAAAAACAAAGCATACTTTGAAAAAATAATCTTAGTCCAAGTTGTTGCTCTAGAAACTGAACATTAAACAATTTGACATAATACCTAGTAGTAAAAGGCAAATCTACTTTGAAATTAAACGTGCGTTAAACAGAACTGTCCTAATACCTCTCGAAAATCTTGTCGAAGTGGATTGTTTCAGGACCCCATACTGGAACTTAGTTGTGTCATGAGTGTAGGCTTACTTCTATCATCACTCCTTTAAACACATAGGTAGTTCAACGATTGATTGATTGATCGATCGATGGGTCCCAATTAATTTATTTATCGATTGGTAGATAAGTGATTTATTGATTGACAGACTCACGACACCCCAGCGTATTTACCCTTAATTAATTCGATTGAATAGCAATTGAGTGATAGATTGACATAATTATACATGTACATATACGCGCGCACACATACACATGCACACGCACACATATGTACACACATGCACGCACATACACACACCTCAACGAACACTCCCATGGATGTCAACATGTCGTCAAACACCAATAGGTCTTCTTGCTAGTAATATATACCCAGACCAACTAATGAAGGGTCAGTGTAAGGATCCACGGGTTATTTTAGAACGTCAGAATGATGGTTATTTACATGTAAGAAACAAAGCTTTACAAATAAATATATATTTTGTAAAATGTAAAAATGCATGAAATGTGCAGTTGCATGAAAAGAAGACTACGTTAGTTGGTAATCTTTATATACTATTTGTACGTTTAGGTGATTTTTCGAATTTTTAGTCATTTTTAAAATACAGATTTTAAGCATGTCTTGTTTTCAGCAAGTCACTACATAAAACGTCTATAACCAAACACGGTGTATTATCAATCATTGTGGATACTTCATCTGACTGCGTCGAAACTATATTTTTCAAAGTGTCATAGTAGGGCTGAGTATATTAAATTGGAGTCATTATTCAACAGGGTCACTTTTCAGCTCACGGCCAGGGTCACTGTTCAATGGTTTGGTAAGCTTTTCTGATCTGTCGAAATGTGACACGCGGAGCTGAACATATGGAAACACACACCAGGGGCTTACTGGTGATGACAGTTACGGGTATACAGAAACCAGACTCAAGAGCTGAACTCAAGTCAACTTCCTCATAACGATATGTTTCCATGCACCTTTAGCCTACCACTGGCACTTGTTACCATAGTTACGGCTTAGGAATTACGACAGTTGCGGGTCATAATATTTGAACCAGAATGCGCCGGGACCAACCTTTTATGCCGGTTTTGACAAACTGCCGGAGTACGGTTTGTACAGAGTCCACTGTGTATGGGAATCAGGTTAATTGTCGTTCACTCATGCAGCAGCATTGCATTGTTACGGGATGTTGGGTTGTCTTGCAAAGCCCTACAATAATAGATGCACACCGCAACCATAGCAACATTAAAATGTTCGTTCTCCTATTTTTGTCGGCAGTGTATAAGTCACACTGTCTCCCATTTCAGCCATAATTTATTGCTGTCCTACTGAATCTGCTCAGCAGCCAATAATAGCACATTTGTGCGTGGGCTTTTACAACGTAATCGAATCTACAACATATTTGTTTCCTATTTGTGTTGTGTCGCTGATTATATGGAACATGCTTCTATAGACATACCTGTTGAAATCGAAGGTGAATAAACACATGTGCATTGTTTATAAAATTGATATGTCCTGACTACATGAGGGGTGAACAAATGCTGGTTAAATCTTCTGGTTTGCAACTTACAAGATGTGTTTTAGATTCGCTGTCACCTTCGTTGTGTTTTTTGCTCAGCTGCTTTGTGGTAAGTTTCTGTTTGGACTGTCTTTCCAGATTAATCTTCGTTTTATCCAGAACCCAGAATATCTGCTTGAACTGTATACAGGTCTTACATTTCCGAACACGTTGCAGCACTGATATATCAAAGTGGATGATGCTAAGTTAGTATCAAAATCATTCTATTGAATCCGAACAATCGTCTTGTAAATTATTCTGAATGTGTTCTATAATAAGCTTGGTTATCCAAAAGCAATTTTAGTACAACCAGTCCGCACGGGATGAGAACATCATCAAATCTTATTTCAACAGGTAATGGCAGATTAGACTGGCACTGTCTCTCGGATGTGGCAAATAGCGCAATCAGCAAACTCAAGTGGAGGAGAGTGGCTGTTATTCATGACAAAGAAAGTGGTATGTACGCTTCAATTTCACAAACAGTTGAACATGGTCAAAGAAATTATTGTAGATCCCTGCTGAATTAGTTGGTATGCCCCCCTCTCTATCCCCCCCCATCCCCAACCATTTTGGAAGACAACTTTCTTGATCACAGTAAATATCATAATCATCAATATTAGGCACAAGGCAGAGCTCACCACAAGAACGTGGACACAATTGTCAGATTTCACATCGAAAGAAAAGGATTGTTGTTCATCTTCCCATCTGACGTGAACGTGTCGTTGTCACATCATGTACATGTAGCCTTTGGTGTTACACTGACAATGTACATCTGCATTTCAGTTGTCATTTTACAACGTGTTCAGCGGGTGAGTTTAATGGCTTACGAGATACACACCGACCTAATGGTGAGAAGCGTTCTTCAAGAAATCCACGCTACGTTGTTTCCAGATGTGAACGTTATTTTCGCTTCAGCAAAGATGGAGCTTCTCGCAACAGTCCTATATCAGGTGAGAGTTAAAGCAGAACCGTGTTGACCAACATTCCTGTTGCGAATATACGTATTTTATAATAACGTCTTTAATAGATCGTATAAATTTCAGCGTATGTTGTGCTGTTTCAACACACAATGTGTAATGTGCTTGCATTCATTGCTACACTTATAGTTGTATGGTTGTACATTTAAGTGTGAGTTAGCGCATCTATCATTTGGACTACAACACTTACAACATTTAAAAACAGTTGTATATTCACATAGGTTTTCCATCTTATTCAAATGACATGCAGAATGTCAGTTGTATTTCAATGCATCGTGATTTCTTTGGTATATTGTGTTATTTTCTGATCATTAAATTAAACTTAATAGCCTTCTGCGTTTAAATTAATTTACAATGTGTACATAGCAATTCTGTAATTATGTTGCGAACATCCAAACGAACCAGTTAGTATTATTTACTTCAAGAACACAATCGACGCTCAATGCGTTGTCGCTGCCACTTCCTTCCTGTTCACCTCTTTTCAACTATTTTGACTATTAATGTTGGGGCCACTGAATTCCTCGGTATTATTATTATTTTGCAAATGGAAACTTAACATAATTGGGGTTCCAAAATCGGCTTGTGCTTTTGATAAAAAAAACGTCTGTTGTTGTGTGTACCAATTAGCATTGGCACTGATGTCATGTTAACGTCATCAGGTGACACAAAACACAGGCACTCGTCATTACGAATACTAACAATACTTTAGCATGTGCATTTAGGCGCATTTCTGCCAGTTTATCATATTATATCCATATATGAAGAGACAACGAGCAACACAATAACACTTCAAATCATTTCTGCACGTTGCATTAAAACTTTTATTCACAATGTTGCGATGCCTCATGCGTAGCCAGGCTTCTGCAGGCAAATATTGGCATAATGGCGAACTAATCTTCACGACGATCGCCTTTGTAGGTGTTAAACGTTACTTTAATGCTAGCTAGGTTTCTTGAGGCAAATATTGGCATAATGAAAGACTATTTCAAGATTATCTCCTCTGTAGGCGTTAAACGTTACTTCAACGCCATGTCGTTTGAAAAACAGATGCTTAGTTAAACTTATTGAGGTAAATATTTGCCTAATGACGGACTAATTCTCAAGATAATTTCCTCTGTAGGCGTTAAACGTTACTTCAAAGTCATTTCATTTGAAACAAGGGACTAGTTTCACTTTGTTTTGCGTAAATTGAGAGATTATATTGCTGTTCGATCACTTGTGGTAAGGCACTCTGGTGACATCGCTGCTGTGGAACTCAGCACAGGGTTCCGTGCATACCAAATATAACACCAGTTTTGTTTATAGCCAGTAGTTTAGTGTCCTAAATGCAGTGGAATATGCTTGCCCTAATACATGCAATATATACAGTTATTAAATTAATTTCGTTGTGGTATGTCTTAGCAAGCCTCACCTGAATAGAGAAGAAGTGCTTGCAAATGTGATCAGTTGGATCCAACACATTACTGAGATAAGAATCAGGCTTAATCGTTTGACTTTTACATGTACACCCATCAGGGTTTCTCACAAATGCATGTTCAAAGCGCGATAAAATGATGATGCTTGTCTATGGTTGTTTGAACCACATGTTGGAAGTCCTTTTGCGAATACTATGTTATTTCACATTTAACCAGCATGATATAGTACTTCGAGGTTGAGTATTCATATCAAACCCGATTGTAACAGCCTGTCGCGGAGGCCATCTTGGACAATGACGGCCATATTGAAATTGTGAGTGGCAAACGTACTTTTTTCAAAAGAAAGAGGACTGCAATGAGTATTTGTGTTAAATTTGATGCTTGTATCACCAGTCAATGCTTACAATCTACCGGAGGCGACAGTTGCATGTATACAGGGTTGTTGTGTTTTTTGTAGTAGAAAATGTAGTATGTAACCAGTCAATAAAAATACATAAGGAAACCACACACTAAAGATATAATAAAACAACACGATTACTCTGCTTATTTGACATTTATTTAATTGATATTAATAGCACTATTAAGTGTTGCCGGGATGGGGTATTATGACAACGCAATATTTACATTTTAACGTGTTTTCAGTATCTGGTATGACTGAAGCCCCTGACCTGACAGCGAAACCGTGTAATTGACCTATAACAATAACTGCTTAATTGCAGAGGAAATTTAGGACGTGGCTGAAACAATAGTTTCAGAAGAGAACAGAACTCGCAGGTTGGGTTAAAGGAGTATGCTGGAAACTTGACATTCGTAAAATGTTAATAACATTGTGAATAGTTTATTCAACTGTAGGTCACAGGCCCGTAGTACATAATAAATGACATGAAGTGTAGACATTAATATAACAAATGTGTGTACAGATGGACAGTTTAAGTATTTAGCTGGTATATATTGCTTTCTGAGATCTTCATAGAAATTACATACAAAGAAAACATGAAATTCATCATCAACAGCATTTCGTGTACACAGTTTGCATTTATTATTTATGTTATGAAATTTACTTTTATAGTACATAAGATTATAATAACAACAACGAAACTGAGACAGTGAAATTTTTAATTTCTTGACGTTAACTGTATTTAAATAATTTTCACAATTAAAATGACCTTTAAAGAGTGAGTATGATGCAGTACATG
>JAUELE010241233.1:0-11379 GCA_031471655.1 Diodora aspera
TAACGGCCAAGTCTGACAGGTTGCTAGGCTGACATGTAAAGGGTTCAAAATAGAGAAAAGTGAAAGCAAGTTTTCTCCATTAAAGTCATTGGTATGACAGTCATTGGGTTACTAGGGCCCTATTCTTATAAGTGACATTCCAGAAGTCCCACAGGGTATGTCTAGACTAAAATATAGTCTCTGAAGTAAGATCAATTTTTTTTTTTTTTAAATTGAAACGATATACATTTGTAATACAATAAATATGATCCCAGAGAGTTTGCTCACTTCAGAAGTTGCAGCTGTCTAGACTGGGAAAATATCTAGACTGTATGCTTGTCTCTGTTATGATAAAACTTCAGGGTCTGGATGACAGACTAGTTTACTGGCTGCCACATGTTACTGTTTGCAAACTGAGAGCTTGGCAATTTCTTAGCCAATGAGCCATTCTGTTACTTACTTTGGTAAAAAATGCATTTTTCACTGTTTCTCCTTTGGAAATCTCGGGTGGAGGTGCCAAAAACTTGGGGTATCTGAGCTTCAAAGGGTTAAACCTTCTAATTACAATTCAAATTGATCTGCAGTTGCAGATGTGATTCATTTCTGAAATCAATCTAAATTGCGTCAATGGAATACATTTTTATGTTGACATTTTACAGATTTGAAGCATCCATTTATCCATTTTAACGGGAACTATTTTGTTAATCGGAAAACATGTCAGCAGTGTTTTCTCTGAAAGTGAACTATAACATGTTTGTGTTTGCTGTGGAGCCAGTGCTAGTCCATATTTAAGCGACATAGTAAGGGTTAATTGCAGGAAATTGTTGACTCCTATTAACAGGACTTTTGTCAAGAACGTCAAGCAAAAACTTGCGACAGGAAAGATCTGGACTCCCCAGCAGAAATAAATGTCTTCAAGCTTCATTTTCTGATTGTAAGATTTTGACCTCGGAGAGTTGAATAACAATTTTGTAAATTGAAGGTTAATTCTGGAATCGTCAATTTCCAAATGGAATTGTCAGATTGCAGGAAGAATTCCCATTAGGTAATTGTAGAAGTAGTTTAGTTGAAAGGTGATCAGAATTAACTCTTTTGCAAAGTTCAAAGCAGATACATTATTGGAGATGAATTCTTGCAACAGTGGGCAACTGATGTAATCATTGCCACTTTGTAATGCTGTATATTATGGAAAGTTACAAATGTCATGGTTGGGGTTGAACAAAAATGAGAGTTTTGCTGTGTCGTTTAAAGCAAAACCTGCTTTTTCAGTTGAAAATAAATGGATTAGAAAATATTGTTCAAGGGATTTGACTAACTGATTTTGCAAAGCATGAGTTTGAAGTGAGACTGAATGGCTCAAACATGATGTAGTAATTATGTTGTTGGTTGTTTAATAACTTACGTAATCTGTTTGGTAGACTTTTGCTTAAGAGTTGTGGCAAGTCTGTAAGAATTGCAAGTCTAGTGACAGTTGATTATCTGACTGATGTTCTTCAAAAATTTCAATACAAAAGAGAGAGAAAATTTCAGTGACTGCAGTCAATCCAGAACTGACATTAAGCAGTCACAATTGTTTCAGTAAAGCCTTAAAAAAAGTCTTTTGTTTCTAGTCTCAGCTCGTCAATCTCGATCCCCCGCATCAACTCTTTTTCTCCCGGATATTAATTGCCAAGGGCAGATTACTCTAAACTCTGTTTTTCGAGATTTGTATTTTGACATGTTTTTTCTCAGGAAACCATTAATGTTTTTGTTTTAAGTGATTAAAAGTTTGTTATTCTGAAATATTATTTGCTTATCGATCTGTTCATACAGCTGATTATAGAATAGTCCGTCAAAAAAAAAGAAAAAGATGGGAAAAGAAAATTGCATCATTTTTGCCTACGGGCAAAGACCAGAAACAAATTTATGTAAGCTGATGGAAAGTAATAAGGGAACACTCAGTTGGAAACATTGTCATCTCAAATGTTCCACAGTAACATCAAGGGTCATTCTGAGACATGAAGGGCACACCAGATACTGACACACCAGATACTGACAGTATATATTTGTGATTGATTAAATAGGCGAGATGGTAAACATGAATTGTACCTTTGTTCTCTTATTTGTTTCCATCAGTATATTTATACTTCTTTGCTTTTTTTTCCCTGGAGGTGCAGGATGGCGTAGTGATTAGCGTGTCGGCCCAGTGATCTGCCAGCCTTGGCAATCATGGTTAGAGTCCACCCGGGCACCATTCTTTCAGCCTGTAGACTGGAGCCTCATACCGACGTGACGTTGGTGACATCGTGTGGATGTGGCTGAAAGATTGCTGAAAATCACATAAAATCCAGAATCACTTACTCACTCTTTTTCCTTGTCGTCTATTCCACCGATCCTAATTTCAGTCAAATTTGTGCGACATAGATACCAGACATTTAACTAACTCTGCTTTTATCATTTTAACTAATGAAAGTGTATGCTTTAACTATAGGAAAGCCAAAAAAGGAAATTTGAAGAAGTAAATATTTATTCCTTCTGTAGATTTTGGATGAAATCTTCTTTGAAATTGAGCTGAAATGGCACCTTAATCACAAGTGTATTTGTCTCCAAACAAGACTGAGCGTTGTTACAAATTGAAAATAATAGTAATGACATTAAACTGTTTGCCAGTGCTGAATTCCCTTGGGGAAAGTTAGAAAATCATTGCTTCCCCTGATGCTGTTGTAACAAAGGTTACACATGTAACTTGCCACTGCAGAAATGTAACAGTGTTTATTGATCAAATATATCTGTCCTTTAGGCAACTTGGGCACTCAACTGATGCCAAGAAAATGACTTGGCTGTTCACCAGATGAATTAAAAACGTGTACACACGAAATAAATGAAGATAGCCATTGTGTTTGCTACTGAAGATGAAATTATAGCTTAAATTCATTTAATGATTGTAATGAAATAACAAAATTATTGTTTTATATGCTTTCACGCAATATCAGACACTAGTTAAAATGTTGTAGCTGTGATGTTTGAGTTTGAGTTTGAATCCCTTGAGGGCTGCTCCATAGCCAGCTTGTTTTCTATTTTGTCTAAGACTAGAACCAACATCACGGGGTTGATATATACTTAAAGGTTGAAGAGTGAAAGTTTTGATGTACAGCGTGAAACAAATCACAAGCATACTCGTTGTGTGACCATCAAGGTAATGCAGTTTAATATGTCAGATTGTTCTTACTATCGATCCTGTGTTGTCCCTTTTCCTGATGTGCCTCTTGCACGTCACATTGTGCTATGACTGAAAAATTGCCCCCTGCAATGTAAAAATCGATTTCACTCACTAACTCTTTTGGCATGTTGTGTTACCGGTAATAAGTAGGTATAATGCAGATAGTTATGTATATCTGATTGCTTTTACTCCTAATACAACCTACTCAGATTTCCTGTTTGCATAAAATTTATATAACACATGAAAATGCAGTGAATTTGGAAAGTTGGCAGGATCTTGAAGTGACTTCCAATTCTAAATTTATTCACTCCTGATGAGAAACAGTATATGCATTCCGAGAACTTATCCATGTTTCAAGTGAATGCTCTTAGACTTGGCACAAAGTAATCTGTGCAGCAGGCTATCTTGCAAATTTCAACAGGTCATTCTTCAAAATAGATGTCAGTTTTTCTCGACCCTGTCAATTGCTTTCCCTAAGATCTTTTAATCGCATTCCCCACATCTCCAATTGTGGAAACAGCAGTCTCCATCTGTCAAAGAAATCATTACAACATGCTGCATATCAAAGTCTCCCAGAGGGATAAAAGACAAAACACCCCTCTAAAAACATCCTGTATTGAGTGGCCGTTCCTTCTAAGCATCCTACAGATCGCAGATCAGAGGGCCAAGATAGCGAACACCAAATGTTCCTCAACTGGCATCTCAATCTCCTCCCAGTGTTGTTGAGGCTGTATACCATGTCTTACGGCCTTTGTCTGTATATCAGTTTGTGGGAATTTATCACCTCCATGCTATCGTACCCACCTGGCCGAGAAATAGGGCCAGAGAGTGTTGATGGAGTCAATTTTGTACTTGCTTACCTCTTCTCCAGTAGTGGTGCAGCTACCAGCACAGAAGCTGTACTAAAAGTGATTTCATAGTATGGCAGCCAATTTCTTTCCCGGAGTTTTTGTTGCCTCAGAAGGCTTTTGATGTCTAGGTTAATGGTAAAAACAGTGTCATTTCCTTTTTGGTCTTTATAATGAAAACTTTCCTGACAAGATCAAAAAGGAAAATAGTAACTGGGTATCTAATGTTCCTGGCAGTAATCTCACAGATATATGTGACATCTTTTGTCCAAAACACAATCCTGGTAATCATTACACTTTAGGGCACATGATGGTGCAGTGGTTAGTGCGTTGGCCAAGCAAATTGCTAGCCTTGGCAGTTGTGGTTCGAGTCCCGCCCGGGCACCTCACCTTTAGTCTGGAGAGACAGGAGCCCCGACACCGATGTGATGATGGTGAGACCTAGGCAATGTTGCGAAAGATTGCCAAAAACAACTTAAACCCCAACTCACTCACTCATTAAATTTTAATCAGTTAACTATATTTAACTTCTTCAGCTTGTTGCCAAATAGCATGAATTAGCCAAAAACCATAGAGGCATTTCTTAGAATTTTGCGGCATATCTGATATATTGGATCGTAATGTGCCAGAGCTGTTGTATCAGCTTTAACATATCAAGAGGGTTAATATTTACAGCATACCTCATCTGTATGATATATCTGAAAGATTAATGAAGATCAGTGAAACTTTTAAATTTGCATAAAATGTTGCTGCAACATGTATAAATTAGACATGGGATAGGATCGTTCTCCATGGTGATGTAGTCAAATTAATACTACTGAAAGGCACTTAAAACATTTTGTTCACCTCTTTGTGAGTCTTCAAATCTTTTCAATACATATTAAATACAGAACTGTCGTCAAGTAAAGGTCTTTTATCTCAGAAGTTAGATGGAGTTCCTTCACGCATACAATGATGAAAATCTTTTTAGAGCCATGCTTTTAATGTTTTGTACAAAATTTCTAACATTAAAGTTAGCATTTTTTCATTGCATGTCCAAGAGCTCTAGAAATAAGGAAAGGATGGCATATTGATGGAATTGTTCTTCTTCATTCGTGCTCTAAAGCTACCACTTTCATTTTCTATCCAACTCTGCAGGGAATGTAGATAATTTGTCAGCCCGCACATTGGTGCCATAGTTTTCTTGGTAAGGGGCCTCCCCAGAGGCTTTGAGGAAGAAAGGTGTTATTGGAGTATGTGCTGGCTTGGTATGCTGTGTCACTTGCAATATAGGGTAATATTTATGTTTGCATGTTCAGCTGTAATTGTTGTTGAGCATAGATGTATGGTGTCTTGGACTGGTTTCTTTTTGACCCAAGATAATACAGTGGTAGAGTTCTCAGTCAGCAGCCTGTTGGCACTGACAATTGTGGGTTCAGATCCTGCACTGGACCCCATTTTCACAAAGTCATTTTAGCACTAAGTTGATCGTAATCTCAGTTTCTCAATCTGAGCTACATCTACCATCCAATTTCTCAGGGCAACTTTATGCTACTTTCAAGACTAGCCTGTCATCCAGGCCCTGAAGTTTTATTATAACAGAGACAAGCACACAGTCTAGATATTATGAAGTTAGCAGTCTCTTTGGGATCTTATTTATTTTATTACAAATGAATATCGTTTTAATTTAATTTTTTCTTAAATAAAAATTTGAATCTTTCTTCAGAGACTATATTTTAGTCTACTTTCAAGACCTAAAACTGCCCCAAGTTGTTTTGTACAAAAGAAATTATTTGTGACTTCGCTGATTTTAAAATTGGCAGAGTAGCTCAGACTGATTGTAACTAAGATGGTTTTGTGGAACAGGACCCAGGTTGGTTGAGTAACATCCCTTATGGTCCTTCCAGGGGTGGTGTCAGCACTATGTCCCCCTCCCCATTCCTTGGGAAACCCTAGCACTAACACCCACCCAGGAAAAAATACAGCAATTTATCTTGGAAAATTCAGAGAAATGTATGCATTTTATTGCATTATTTGAAAAGAAAATATGTGTATTTGTCTTTTGCTCCCCTTCTCCAATTCCTCAAGAAGTTTGAAGTTAGATACATAAGGAAGAGCCCTTGAACTTCTTGTGAGGCCAATGCATATATACCATATATACCAGCATAATGAGTCATTAGAAAAGATAGTTGAACAAAGTAAAGGTTATCAAAATTATGTGAAACATTTGTTGACGTGAATGGATAACATGAGATACAAGTGCATATTACCTGTCACATGCTATGTACATACTGTTTCGGCAATTCTTAAGTTTTTGAGTGTCCAGATTGTTTGAACTAGTATAAGTCATGATGCAGATAATTAAAGTGTGTGATAAAATTCTTAAATATTTTATGTATATTGATAAAGCCAAACTTCCTTAATTTTAGTTCTAGATTAGATACATTTGCTCAAAGATCTGGCTCTTCCAACAGTTGCACCTACTCTTTGGAAACATCTATCTGTTCATTTAAAAAAAAACTGCTTTTAACACTTGACTATAAACTGTAAACTAAAGCCCCGTTTTTCTTGATTATATTATTACAATTTTGTTTCTGTTTTTATTTTTATGGATGTAGCGCTTACAAAATGCACAATATATATGGAAACCATTGCTTATCAACAAGAATGCCTATTACTATTAAGTGTCCAGAAAAAATATTTTGAATATGTTTGTGTTTATTCGATTGTTTATCAGAATATAGGCATTACTAGTGAAGGTTTGCATTACATTTAACTGAAACACCTGTCACTGGATCAAAGGATATTCCAACAAATAATGTTATGTCTGATGTCAGTGTTGTTTTGTCTTCCAACTCCAGTTAGTCACAACATGACTTTTGTTGTGGCTAAAAGTTGTCACTTTTCTGGAACCTACCATGTTTTGACTTATTCTATACATAACATTGTCTGCAAAAGGCTTTTGATTTACTTGGTGTGTTGTTTTCGCAAGATATGAATATCTTTTATTTCATTCCTATTTGCAAAAGATTTTGAATTAGAAACTGAAACTTTTCTCTTTTGAATGCAAGATGAAGATGAAAAAGGCCAGACTTATATGTGCTTGTCATATATTCATGATTTAAAAGTTTTGAAGCTTTAGTGATATGTAATGAATAAATTTAGACTTTGAGAGAATATATACACCAAAGACTTCTCAAAGATTCATGGCTATTGATATATCAATTCCCTATTTAATTTCAAGGTGATATCAGCTGCGTTTTTTCCCTTCCTGTGGTGTAAGTTCTGTTCTGCTACCAATGTTCATTTATTAAAAAAACAACAGGAACTAGGCAAAATGCTTTTAAGATATTTATGAAATGAACATAGTTTTGTCCACGTAAGAGCATGGTGAGCTGCTGTCTGTAGATTCTGTAAATGAACATGACCTTTTCTGGATAGAAGTTTTTTTGTCAGTTGAAGAGTATATTTGAGAGTTGAAGTATGTTTAATGTTGCTACAACACTGTTTCAGGCATATCGCAACACGATGTCTGTACAAAGAAAAGTGAAAGCAAAAAAAATAGCATTTTAGTTTCCTTCCACGACAAGCATTGAGTTACTGGGGCCCTATTCTGAGTGCCACCATGTCAATTCCTGGAAACCCCACAAGGTGAAAATAGTTTCCTCCACACTATCAGTAAGCAACCTCCAATTTAGATTCATCAAGTGTATGAAACTATTCACAGTACTAATAGAATTTGATGTGCGAGGTTAGTTGGCCTCGTGCAATGCAAGAAGGTCACGTGCTTGCGACGTTGAGCAACATCGAGCCCTGAGAGTAGTTGGATGGTGATTGGCTTGCATTGGAAAGCTTTCAGGCTTTCAAGGGTTGGGCACTGACTCACGCTCGACTCTATGTCAGTGGTGTCATCTTGGGCAAGTGACTTTGCTCGTAAACTGCCTCAGTTCACCCCGTTCAAATTGGGTACCTGGTCGTAATGTGATGGCAACTGTGAAATTTAGCCTTTGGTTGTATACTCCCTGGGGAGTTGAGAAATGCTTTGATTGTACAATGTCCGAATGATCAGGGTGATAATGTGGAGGGAGCGCTTTGAGCATGCACCTTCGTGGTGTGGAGTTTGGTGCGATGTTGAAAAGTTTATACATATAGTTATTAGTTCAAGAAATGACAAAACATTCATTCCCTCAATGTCATTGAAATATACGGTGGAAATTATAAGAATTTTACTTAAAAAACGGATTACAACTTGCATTCATCATGTGTTTCCAACTTCGTCTTCTAATACTGATGAAAAATCAAATGTAAACAAAATAGTTTTTTTTTGTTTTAGTGCACCGTGTCATGTGTGTAATGTAATGTGTGTATAAAGCGCAACAAATGTTGAATGTTTAATGAATGTCTAATTGTATTTTTATAATACTGGAATTTGTCGATATTTCTGGAATTATGAAATAGGAATAAATTATTACATTATTCATACACTGTTGGGAGTAATGGGCCTTGGCGTAACAGGCTGTCAGACTATAGACATATGTACCTGATTTTGAAAATAGTTTTATGTACGTGTTCATCAAGTTTGGTATGCCTCTGTATATCTTTTTTCGCTGAAATTCTGAGTATTTACATCTTGACAAGGAAATAGCAGGCACACTCAATGGTTTGTAAAAGACATTTTCCCTTTATTATGGCACATTATCCCAATGAACCACATTTAACTTTTTGAAAGTCTCAAGGGAGTGAAAACATGTTGGGGTGTTGTTGTAGCAATATATATGTCAATCTTTAACTCTCTGGAATCTCATCTTTGCAAAGGAGAAGGGTAATACATTTTCTTCTGAAGCAGCTGACATCATTTGTCAAAGCTGGGAGATTCGAAGTGGAGCCGGATCACAAAGATATATCTCACCATATTGCCCCAGCTTTGTTCTTGGCTGCTCTTGTTATTGCTTTGGTGAACGCCTGCAAATTGGGTTCAATGAATTTTGAGCGGTGGTGATTTGTGAGTGTGAATGAAAGACGTAGCTAATTTGTTTATTTTCCAGTGGAAATTAGTCAACATTCCTGAATGGGGAAATGTGAAAAAGGTGATGATATGATAATGACAAAATACTGATCTTCTCATAAGCTTTATGGTTGTTATGAACTCTTTCATCCTTAACACTTGAAAAGCTATTCCCTGATATGGCCTTGCATGACTGAGTATGATGTATTTGCCAAGTAACATCCAGCGGAAAGCATGTGGAGGGTGTTTAGTCTGTATTATGAGGAAAACAGTACAATATTTCCTCTAATAAGCACTGTCGTCCAGTAAGCACTGGGTTGCCCGGTTAAAATACACAGGACCACGACTCTGGTCCATGAATAAATTTACTTACAATTCTCATCAGGCCAAGGTCAGTGAGTAGGCCAAACAAGAATTATAAGTATATTGACCAGAGTTGGGCTCCTGTGTTAAAATAATTTCTCTTTGCTAGTAGAAAAAATGCAGTCATGAACAGTGGCCAAACCAAACAACAAATACCCCCCTGCACGCTTATTAGAGGAAATAAATACTCGTAAGTGACTAGAATCTGTCTGTTAGTGTAGTAGTGAGTAGTGCCCACTCACAGGCGAAACAATTTAGCCCTTAATTAGTAAGGAGTTCAAAATGCCTGGGTTTACTAATTCACAAATGAAAGAGTATAAATGTACAGCGGCATAGGAATGTATTTGATGTGCCCCACACCTTTACTCTTGTAGGGTCATGTGCCCCACAACCACAAAAGTTCCTATGCTGCATTTTGTTGCTTTCCAAAAACAAAACCAGTCACATAGAACACTGTAATTATTTGCCAAAAATATTAAAAAATGGTTTGTGTGCTACCTGTCGAGAGTTAAAAAATGTGCTAAATTGTTTTGTTTTGTTCTAAATTCTTGCAGGAGCACATGCCACTAGGGTTCCTATGACAGCGATATATATATATATGAACGGATATCATTGAATCTATTGCTATATCCTTGACAGATAATTCTTGAATTAAACCCTGTAGGTCTTAAGGCAGCGACAGGAAACCAGCCTCATCTTCGGCTTCTTTTAAAGCAAGAACTGACAGTCCATTTCTTTTGATGTTGTCATTGGTCATTTTCTCTTCTCAATGTGCCCCAAGGGATGTTGGAGGAGTGATGTGGTATCACTTGGTAAGAACAGAAATTCAGTAACTCAGTGGATACTAAGAGATGGACGTTTTGTTTTCACCTTTCTTTCTATCAGTCTCCTTTTGAAGGGTCTTCTCTCTCAGTGTCCTTCTTGTACACCATGTTATGTTGTGGCTACAGGACTGTCCTTGCAATGTAAAACAAACTTGGTCCAACCCAAATCTTACTGAGTTATGATGATCTTACACATCACCTCCTGTCATGGCTGAAATATTTGATTGTATTAAGAAGTACCATGCTGAAATAATAGCATACTTGTCTGTGTTATTTCACGGAGATCCCATGAATGCTATGTGGATGTCCTCCAAGAGGAGCCTGAATACAAAGACTACAAAAAGCTCCAGATTTAATCTGTTGAAATACACAGTGACCATGAGGAACTGTTAAGATGGTTTATAATGCGACTGGTTTCAGTCTTTGCGGCCTGAGTTCTCGTATAATAAACCATTTTAACAGTTTCTCATGGTCACTGTGTATTTCAACAGATTAAATATGGAGCCATCTTCTTTGAAGTAATTGATGTTATTGACAAAATGCTGGTGTTTAAAAACTGAAATGAACCTTGCCTGAAAGAAATATATTTAAACATTTTTGAGAGAATTTTGAAGAACAGACTGAATTGAGAGAATTTAACAGAGGGAAAAATGGTGAAGAGGTTAAAGGAATGATTGATAATTAACAGGGATGAATGGTGAAGCAAGGATTGTGAGAATTTAACACAGGGAAGAACAGTAAAGAGTTGTCAACAGCCTTTCCCAAGATCCTGGTTTCGATGTATTGGAGCAAAAATGAACCAGGATTAGTTTTAACCAGGTTGGGTTTTGAATACACTCAAAATAATCTTGTCTCAAGGAATCTTATTGGATCACATTGTACACAATTGTACATGTGCCTTGTATGATATGAGAAGACATGCGTCCAAATTGACACTGTGTTTTCTAGGAAAATGGTAGCATCTGAGGCCATCATAGTCTGTCATCCAGACCCTGAAGTTTTATTAACTCAGCTGGTTTCAACCAGCTGAGTTTTTAGTATAAGTGGAAAGTCCGGCGTCCGGCCGTCCGTCTGTCTGTCTGTCCATACGTAAACAATTCGACGCCACACCTCTAGCAACCACAAATATTGATGAAACTTAATTAAACTTACTATACAGCATCTTTGTAACATAAGCTAGTT
>JAUELE010241244.1:0-11377 GCA_031471655.1 Diodora aspera
AACTTTTTTAAATTTAAGCTGTATGGCACGCTGACATGACTGACTTTTTAGAAGAAAAAAATAAATGTATTGTTTTAATAATATCTGTTATAAACAATGGGTTTAGCATAGACTCCATATTCAAATAGTTTCATACTAAAAACCCTTATTTGAAGAGAATGTTTTGACGCCTTTCATGCCAGCATTTATTATAAAAACCTGCTGTTTAAACAGTGGTCCATTACATTGAAAATATTTATAGTTTCTGACATTGTTTTATGATGTGTTTTTGTGCAAGATGTAACATATCTTTAGTGGTTTTAACTGTGTTACCACAGTAACATGCTGGATAACCACAGTAGGATTCTGGTGGTGAAGGGGAGGGGGGTCATAAAGTTTGGGTTAGGGGTGGGCATAAAGTTTGGGACCGGTATGTGTCATATTTGGTGGCTTTTGGCTTTTTTTCACACTTACCTGATAAAAGTCTTTGCAATGTCGCAGAAGATATCTTATATTGGAACAGTTTAAAAGCCTTTTTTTCTTATGCTTGCATGATTTAGGGGGGGGGGGGGGGGGTGCATGGCATTAAGCATCATTATTGTCTTTTCATGACATAAGGGGCCTTTACATGCTTGTGTTCAGGTATCTCGGATGCTATGATTTCATTTAGGTGTCACTGGATATCATTAGTATCGCGGCCTTTGGATGTCTGCATTCAGGTGCCTTTGATGTAATATTTTGGTAGGTCTTAAGATGTTGTATGAGCTGAAGTCAGGTACCTTTGGATGTCATGCATTCATTCAGGTATCTTTGGATGTCATGACATGAGTCAGGTACCTTTGGATGTCATGACATCAGTCAGGTACCTTTAGATGTCATGATAATAGTCAGGTACCTATGGATGTCATGATAATAGTCCGGTAACTTTGAATGTCATTACTTCAGTCAAGAACCTTTGGATGTCATGCATTCATTCAGGTACCTTTGGATGTCATGAGTACAGGTGGCTTTTTATAGCAGGTGCTGTTTCTGTAGTGCTGTCATTAGTTTATCACTTGCATTTGTTTGGTCTTTGGTAAAATAGCACTTAATTGTCACAAAGATAGATGGATAGACTAACTTCACGGTACTACACTGTTCTAGAAATCACGCAGGTTTGAAATCCAGCTTTATTAGCTGGTGGTTGACCTAACATGTTAATCTCTTATGATTGGAAATGGATCCCTCTTATGGAAAAAATGGCTGAAAATTGTTGAATTCAGTATTGACTTTGTGTCTGAAAACCTAGAAAACATACAAATACTTTGAACTGGATATCATATCCGTTTCAGATACATCTGTTTCAAAAGAGGAGTTATCTGATGAGGACCGTGTGAAGGTCCGTGTGACTAAAATCAAAGCCGGGGATCCGAGCGGCGAGGGCAAGGTGTCCGACAAACAGACGGAGCAGCTGGAGCAGACAGTCAAAGAAGGTTTAATAAAAGCTGGATTAGACACAGGAGGTGAGCTGACTTTTCATTGCTTTGTCCATGCTGGAGCAGCATGAGCCTGAAGCTTTTCATAGAAGATGACAAAAATGGGATATGTTGTTTCCCTTCTTGAGTTTTGTGAACCTGTTTCGTGTGCCTCTTGATCCCATGAGGCTTCCAGGGAGTGATGTGGTGTCACTTGGGAAGAGTTGGGCCCCAGTTACCTGATGCATGTTTGTACAAAGCGATAAATATGAGGTCATCTTCTTTCATTTTTCTTTGGGGCGCGGGATGGCGCATAAGTTAGCTTGTCGACCCAGTGGTCTACCAGCCTTGGCAATCATGGTTCGAGTCCTGTCCAGGTACCTCTCTTGCAACTCGGAGAGACAAGATTTCCGACACCGACGTGTCAGAAGCATTACCCCTTCTTGAAGAACTCGTCAGCATTCTGTACTAGCACTGAGAGAGAGCGAGGTTATCATGGGGTTATCATGAGGTTATCATGGGGTAACACCATGTGCACACAATCATGCATTTCTACTTTTGCGTGCCATTCACTCTGTATTGTTAAACCCTCATCGCAAACATAATGCAAACTCTTTTAAACGATTCTTGAGTGTCACATTTAGATGAAATACATGTGAAGCACCAAGCGAGAGCGGCAAAGTTGTTTCAAGTTTGATACGTGATCAAACTCAGTGTTTTCGTTTCAAAAATCAACTTACGGAATAATAAATACATATATGCATAAACTTATGTACATACCACGAAATATACACAGAAGATGTAGCATGTTGGCAGTATTACAGCATCTTGAATAGCCTCATTTATTTTTAGACCCCCGTGCCAGAAACTAGAAAAAACACAATGCCTTCCGATCTTTCCGACAGAATCCTGAAAATATTCCCAAATCTACGGAAACGTTACATTTGCAAATAAATGCATTCGGCTCACATTCGGAACTCGACGGAACCTTCTTTGCGCTATTTGCGGCGTGAGGCATATACTTTTAGAATGTA
This sequence comes from Diodora aspera, assembly GCA_031471655.1. Taxonomy (NCBI): domain Eukaryota; kingdom Metazoa; phylum Mollusca; class Gastropoda; order Lepetellida; family Fissurellidae; genus Diodora; species Diodora aspera. The sequence continues at coordinate 2,468 of JAUELE010241244.1, forward strand.
TGATTTACTGTGTGTTATTTATTTCACACACGATAGCACCAGACTAATTTTAGCCTTCGGGAGAACTATCCACTTTAATTACGTATATATTTGATGAAAGGCTTTAGATTACTGATGCACAGAATATATTATTCGGGCTTTATACACAACTGTCAGTTTATTTTATTCTTGAGTACTAGTTGCAAAAGGTCGACGACATTTCGTTTTCCTATGCATCGAAGTATCAAATTGTGCAAAGTCATATTATCGATGATGATAAAACACTCCTTTGTTGCTTTTGCCCTGAAACGATGTTTGTTATAAAGAATGTTGTTATGAGACAAATCAAGTGGAAATGCATGTTCCTGGAAATCCGAATCTATGATTTTAACTTTAGTATTCGCGTTAAAGGTCGCCAGAACAAGGACCATCTCGAATTCAAAGCAATAAAAACCACCCACGTTAATTGGCAGCCGAATACACAATAGATGTCAGTAAAATTATTTTATGTCCCATTTGACTTCATCACCCGCGTTTTGTGTGGAAGTTTGCTCGTAAAAGTATGCAAAGATAATTCGGAACGCCTACATAGAGTGACATAAAGAGAAAGAAAACGTCACAGACACGAGATGACCTTATCCCCGTTACAGATAAAATGTTGCTCTCGGAATATTCACGACGACAATATGTACATTCACTTGAGAATTAGTGGAGCTGGATTTTTCAGTCTGTTTATAGTGTGCATAGTTCTCCAATTCCTGTCTGGTGTATTTAGAGGCTCGTACTTTCAATGGGCTTGTTTAAAAAATGCAAAAATATTCATTAAGTATAATTTCCCTTGAGTACGAATGCACAGATATATAAGACAGTAGGTTCAAGATACGTGTTGACACTTGACTCACATCACGTCTTGGTATGTGCAGAAATGTTCGCAGACACCTTTTTCTTCTTGCTGACATACTCGCTCGTCTCACCGTTTTGCATTGATCAAACAATGGAAACTATTATAGCTATTTTTCAACATATTTTTGTCCATTGTATTGAACGCTGCCTGTGTTGTCACTGCACAAATGCGTGAGTGAGTGATTTGGGTTTCACATGGTTTTCGGCAATCTTTCAGCCACATCACCACGGTCTCGCCAAAAACACGTCGGTGTCGGGACTCCTGTCTCTCCGGGCTGAGAAGTGCCCAGGCGGGACTCGAACCACATCCGCCAAGGATGTTGGGTCAAAACGCGCTAACTACTGCGGCATCCCCCTCCCCTACTGCACAAATGAACCATTGTAGGACTTTTGAAAGATATGTAAACAATACAATATGTTGTTTTGTGCAAGTAAACGACCACAAACGTGCACCTTGCCCCGAGGTAAAAAGCCAGCAACTGTAGCTTTGCTTAGCTTTGATTCAGTTAAGTGTGTAGTGATCTGAGTGAATTGCATCCTGCATTATCCTTAAAGGAGCGTGATCAAATATGTAGGTACGCCAATCTGTGTTCAGTACTTGTCTTTCTATTCATTTTGTGATATAATACCGTGCTGTATTTTTTTCCGTTTTTTTTGGAGCAAACATTTCACACATTATTGAGGCGATAAAGAAAAAATATTGTTCGGTCGTCATGTAATGCTAAAAATAGACTGCGTATTGTATTTTGGGAAGGTAAGCAAATATGGAACTCGCTAAAACGGTGACAAGCCATAACGGTGACATATGATTGGACGAAACCGTGACAATTAGACCAAACGGGGATTGATATTTGGTCGAATTGTCGGAGAATAAAATTATGTTAGCCGTCAATTATTTTTCGCCGTTATCTAAATGATATAGCGTTGTTGTACTCAGACCGTTTTGAACGTTTTTTCAGTTTTTGTTCGGTATTGGAGATGCAACTTTGATCACGTCCCTTTAAGTCACTTGCTTACACGCGTTCTAATTCTTTCCTGGTAACTTTGGAGATAATTTTGTCATTGGATTCAATGGTAATCTGCAGTTCCTAAAGTTATGGTAACAAGGAATTACCCAGAGTTGTGTGGGGATTACAATGGGGGTAGGTGCCGCTCCATCTCCAGTTTCGAGCACAAACACGGTCATACTTCGGCAATTCGTGCATTGTTGGTGGGCAGGAAGAGCACAACCCCACACCTCAAAATCCGAAGGTGCTCGTAATGGAATTGCTTTTTTCTTTAGTCGATTATCTCTGAAATGGCTGTAACATACGCATCTACAACTTCATGATCAAAATTAAAAGGGTCAACACTCAATGTAAAGTTGGATGCGCGGTCAAACTCAGTGTTTTCTTTTCAAACACCAGCTTAGGAGCGGTGTATATACATGAAATTATGTGCGCATGCATATCACGAATAATAAACAAAAGATTCAGCATGTTTATCCGTTTTACAGCCTCTTGAATAGTCTCATTTATATTGGGACCTCATGCGATAAAACAGAAACTTTCCGACAGAATCTTGAAAATATTCGTCAACCCCAGAAGCGTTACACTTGCAGATAAAAGCATTCGGCTCATATTGGGAAAGCATTCGGAAATAGAGGAAATATTCTTAGAGGAAGGTTCGGAATAAGGCTGGTTATTTGAAAGTAGAAAATAATCCGTCTGCATCTGCCCGAACTTGGGGAACAAGCATAGGTTCATGTTATGTATTTCACACAGACAGCAACAGACCAATTTTTGCGTTCAGGAACACGTATCCAACTTCCATATATGCATATAGTTCATTAACATAATCATTTGCTTCTCAGATGTCCCCGATCTTATTGATCTGAATATGTTCTTTATATTTCTAGGGCTTCTTTAGCCCATATCCTAGAACTACTCGAACTGGGCTGCGTAGTAAACGTCACCGATATGTTTTTCCGAACTTGTCAACACGCACGTCGACCTGACGTGGATGAATGTTGAGAGAGGATGTAGGAAACACTAACACAAGCTGAATGCGGCTTCTTGACGGTCTGAGTCTTCCATAACCATCTCATTAGCAGTCTTTCAGAGGTAATGTGATTGGAGTAAAATGGTTACCAGCTCCCAGAGTGCATTGGAAGGAACCAAAACACTTCCTGCCTGCCTGTGAAACTCAGTACATGTTTACATGCTAATCTTGCTGTGGTGGGAGGTACTGAGGTTTTCGGTATTTGTGTTGTAGTTAAGCAATAACAAACCCTTCTTCTGTTAAAGTGGCATTCGTGGTCACATTCAGTGTTTTCGTAACCTTTGGAACGACAAATACACATAAACATATTCACATACCAAGATCGATGCATACCACATACAGCATGTGTAATGCATTTGCCCACTGTCTTATGCAGATAAATATTAAAAGACCGCTAAAAATAAGAAAAACATGTTCGCAAACATGTTGAGCAATTTTGTTGTGTACACTGCTGTGTTCTACTTTGTATCGATTATTGTGAATACTGTACATGTATGGTGGCACTGTAATGGGAGTCTGTTTAAAAATACAAAATTAATTTGTCTCAATCCCCCAGGATAAAGGGGATACGACGTTATTTATTGACGCAAAGGATATTGTAATGTGTAAATTGCAGTACATGCTATTCATTTAACACAACATTCTCAAAACATATGCCCTGCTTGGGAACACGTATTCAATTTCAAATAGATCCTAAATAATCAAAAAATCGTTTAGCGGAATTGAGCTGTAATTGACTTTATGACCAATTTAACTTTGTTTAATGTACTGCCAGACTGATTTGAATATAACGTACCGTTAGTGAAACATATTAAACCCAGACTTCAGAATTCCTTTTATTTTACTGGGATGTACTCAGTCGATGGTTGGAGTGCTTTTGGTGGTCATCTGATTAAATGTAACTGTGCATAGTCTGGGGAAAGTTTAGCAAACAAGTGAGATCACAACATTTCGTTGAGCTGCAATGTAACAGAAGAGTTAAAAAAAAGGTTCAGTTACGTTCACAGTAAAAGGGCAATATTTCAGCCATGACGTCACAATGTGGAAGGATGCTCACCGAAGTAAAAGATAGTCCATAAAGAAAAGTAAAAGCAAAAGATCCCCATTTTAGTCGCCTTGTACAACAAACATTGGGTTACTGGAACCCTATTCTAAGTGGCGCCATGTCACTCCCCGGAAGTCCAAAAGACTTAATTTTGTTTTAAAACCCAACTGATTCTGAAGTGATTTCAAAAGAACCTATACTGACCCTTATTGTTCTCACAAATACGTGACCTACATGTAGATTCATTTCCTGCTCGATAATCGTCAATAATATACTGAATACACAGTCAGTACTCTACATGACACTTAAATACATCGAGAAAATAAATCATAGACTGTATGGTCCATTAAAGGTGTCAGGATTGGACAAAGGAATGAGTCTGTTTTCAACACCTGAGGCTCAAGCCATAAACATCTCAATAACTGAGGGAAGTGGAACAGTTTATTATGGAATATATATATATTATTGATAATGTTGTCCATCCTTCGAAGTACTGTCACCATTTCGTCAGCAGTGCCAACCTAATAAACAAGCTGGTCTCACTGGCAAGGGTGGCGCCAGGTGGGGGCAGTGGAGGCTTACGTGGAAAATTCGTCGTGGAAAATTCTGGTGAAAATGAGTATATTTTACCGTATTTTTGTAAAATGTGTGTATTTGTCGGGGATTTCAGGCCCCCTATCGGGGATCTCAGCCCCCACGTCGGGGAATTCCTGGCGCCACCCCTGCACTGTGTAAACAGTTTCTAGCTTGCCCTCATTAAATGGGTGATTTTGCAGGGCCGCGGAATAGCTTAGTGAATAACGCGTCGGCCCAGCAATCTGCCATCCTTGGTGGTTGTGGTTCGAGTCCCCCCCTCCCGCCCGGAGAGACAGGAGCCCCGACACCGCGAGACCGTTTATGATGTGGCTGAAATCTTGCCGAAAACCACATAAAACTACAAATAAATCTCACTCACTGTTATGTGCATTGCAACACTCGGCATTAGTTGTCCTTCGTTCATAAGATTTGATCTCTTGAAGCAGCATGGACCTCAAAACATCTATGAAACTGTCAAAGAATGTGGATAATCAAGATGGAGCAATAATAGTACTCGAAAGAAGTTTAGGGTCAAACACAGTGATAACAGTATTTTCGTAACAAGAGTTCCTGCATCCAAAGCGCATGTTAATAGTGACAATCATAAATAACATGTGCGAATGTTGCATGTGCCAATACATCATGAGTGTTTCAGGGTCATTTCAAGTGAAGCATTAATTTTTACCTGCCCTTTAATGTGACTGATACATGTTCAGTAGCAACAATACTACATGAGGACACTCGCGCTCATATGGTCAGTTCTCACCAACCTTCAAACAGCCAATCGATTATATCAGTTTGTGCTTATATCAGGTTTGAACCTTAACTTCTTTTGAGTAGTATTTTAAAATGGTCAAAATTCGGCATAACCCTAAAACGACAAACGTATTGATAAGCTGTTCAAGTCCAAACGCAATCGCACTTAACTGCCAAGAAATGTGAATGAAAAAGGACGCGCTTATAGGAATAGATTCTTGTGATTACTCCAGAATAGCTTACATGGTGGTTTTGTATCTTTTTATGTTTCATTTAATATTTTGACTCGAATAAGTGCTTGCAAGCACTTCAATGTTTAATACGTCTGTCTATTTTATATTGTCTTGACCTTGAAGATTGCAATATTTCATCTCCAATGTCACTCTAAAAGAATAACCTTTATTCATCAACAAACGTAATATCAAACAAAACTCCCAATGTGAATGTTAAAGGATTTCTCCATCCGAATTATTTACTCCGAAATCCACTTCATCATTTGGATTAACTCTGTACGTCATAACACAGGCAGAAAGACCACCCCTGTCTCTTATTTGAACCTTTACAAGATATTCACAGCAGGAAATCTATACACCTAAGCGGCTTACTATAATTCCGTAGCTTAACTACATAAGTCCCGTGGCTTCTTGACTTCATTGGCTGCCAAAACGTAACGGTTATAGTTCACTCCATCCTTTGGATCACAGCGTCAGTCAATGGATAATCGATAGATCTGTACATCACATTTTGAGGAAGCATTCATTTAAGCTGATTGTTTCTACAAATCTGACTAGCACTGTGTGACTTCATGTAGAACAGGGGCGCGGGATGGCACAGTGGTCAGTAACATGCCAGTCTTGGTGCCTGTGGTTCTAATCTCGCTCGGGTACCTCTCTTTCTGCCCGGAGAGACAGGAGCCCGATCACCGGCGGGATGTTCGTGAGACCCTGGTGATGTATGTGAAAGATTGCCGCAAACACGCAAAAACCCAAACCGCTCACCCATTCGTGTAGAATAGTATTTCATCAGTTGTCTTCAATTGCGAGTGCCGGGGTCTCTGAAGTCATTTGTGCTCATCACCAGTAAATTGGGATTCAGGTCACTTTCCCCAAATTATTAACGAACTCATTAACAAATAGGCAATAGACTGGCAAATGACACAGTTCTTAATACTTCTCAAAACCATCTTTGTAGACCTTCATTAACTGAAAACTTCTGAAGACAAAGGCTGAGGTCATTTTTTGTTAAACACCCACATCAACTCCCCACATGAATGACCTATCCGGGAACTCTTTCATATGCAGATGACAATCCGTCTCTAAATCTAACACTGAAACAGTTGGAATGGAGAAATAATTGGACAATGGGGTGGAAAAAGAACTTCCTTTAGGATCGTTATGTATGTTGTTATTTAGAAGAGAAACATGTATTCATCAATGGATGGAATGCGGGATCTTAAGACGCTCAAAGGACACGCCAATCGGTAAGCCCAAAATACCTGGATTAAGTTCCACTGTCAGACAGAAATGCATTTAGATCATTAAAAAGTCAAAGAATATGTTGAGATTAAAACATTGGTCATATGAACACTGAACGCATTTATACATTTATTGACTGTGTGACACAAATTAATGTCAATAGGGAACGTGTCAGTAATGTCGAGCTCAGAAGCTGTAAATAATCGATTCCCCAACCTAAATCATAAGTCCTTACTACCTGACCTTGTCAGACCTCTCAGCAGCATGATAGAGAATTCCGTGAACCTTCAGAGAGGGAACTTCTGGTTTCCTGAAGCCGGGTGTTTCTTTGACTTATAATCAATCTAATTTATAAGTGATAAAAGCCTGGCGATGTAATAGTTGCATCGTGCGTCTGTAATGTCTGAGTATGTCTTAGGAAGTCATTAGAAGGTTGCTCATGGTAATGGAAATTGATTCACAGGTTGTACGTCGTCTGCAAATATGTTGCCTTTCATGTGGATCACCTAATTGGAAAATCCTACTTGTATTGAAACTAATCTTTCTCAATCTAACGTCCATATGTAAGTACGTCTAATGACATATCTACAGAAGACGCAGAGCTATTGGACTTTTGTATTGATTAACGTTGCAGTATTAACGTCAGACAGAGATTTCTAATGCCACAGAGTAATTAAATTTATGTGCTGCTGACTGTAACATGCAACACATTCATTTATCCTATTGACTCTAAATTCACGGACATTCCCTTTATGAAAAATACAGTTTAAGCTCTAATCGGCACAATTTCGAAAGACATTGGATGAACTTGTATAGACCCTGCCAATCTCTGTGCAGCAGTCTTCTAAAGTGCATGTGTTAAGCGAACTGGAATAAAGTCAATAAACGTTCATTTCGTCAGGACTGTAAATGCCTGGCGAGCGTCTTATACCTCCAAATGAAGACAACAGAAGCCTTGCTGCGTCTGGCAAATTGTAAAAGTCTCGTGAATCCTCACCATTAGCGCTCTTGTCTGGCTGATATACATGTCCCAGGCCGACAGTCACTAAACACGATTAACTATGTTATATTCTCAAGTCAACAGTGGCTGGTTAATTGGAACTGTCACGCATTCTCGTGTCAATAACAAATGCATTGAAACATTCCCCCACACTCCACGATCATGTAAGGGTGTCGATTTCCAACGAAGAGATTTACAGGATTAGTCCAAGGAATACATCTTCAGAGTACATACCACACTACCTTCAGACTTCATACTTTTTATTTCTCATTTTCCCACCAATGGTAGTACAAGAGCAAATATATACATGTACTAATGATAAAACATTATTTGATAGTAATATAGAATACATACAAGTATAAGTACTTGTAAACAGAGGTACAAGACGTAAAAGGTTGCTGGTTTTCAACGCAGACGTTAAAACGGCGAGTTTAAGCATCTTGACAAATTCCTCAGCACTTTGGTTAAGCTTGAGGACAATAATTGTTTCTTTTTTACCATCTTAGGAAACGTGTGGTATCTTTCAGGTATGTACATTTGTCTTAGGTCACTAACAGCAGGCATCTGAATGAATAATGGAATTCATCACCAATACCGTCATAACCACAAAGTTTACATAATCTACCTTTGCCGTCTATGCCAATCCACTAGCCAGTTTCAATAGGTAAATTGTGATTTGAGTTTCTGAATCTTAAAATAGGGAGATAATTTGACTTAGTTTGAAAAGGACACGTTTCAACTTCAGGTGTTAGCTTTATATTATCATAGTAATGCCCTTAACTGGTTTCTGAAACAGAAATATGCCATTCTTGAAAGAACTGAGAACCAATTGTGGAAAAAAACAGTGGCATTTTTTCAAACTACTCATCTAATGTTTACATAGATAACTGCCCTTATTCGGACGTAGTTGAACTGTGGTGAAAGAAAAACGTCAACGCCATCATGTGATAAGGCATTTACGTCATTCAAAGTGAAACTGTTTTCCAACATTCACGTGTTAATAATAATAATAATAATATATACATTTGTATTGCGCCTGGTTCATGCGGCAGCGTGCTCAAAGCGCTACAAAAAATTTAAAAAACAGGAAGCAGAGTCAACATTTGTGTTCGAACAAGTATGTTTTTAGTTTGTTC
>JAUELE010241255.1:0-11375 GCA_031471655.1 Diodora aspera
CGATCCCTCTAGTGAGTGAAGCAGGCAAATGGACGCAACTCTCATTTGTTGTCATCTCGAAGAAATTTTACCACATGCCAACTTGTTCTGGAGTTTTGTTTTTAAAAACTTCATTTAATCATCAAGCATTGCAAATAATTTTTTATTTTTTTTTACAATGTTTCATATTGGCCACGGCATGTTGGACTTGCAGTTTTACTTGACCGACTCTCGTTTCATACTGGACCCGGGCATCGGGCAATGGGATTTTCTGACCCCTGGTCATGATCTGATATGAGTCTTTATGTCGGAGTTTGGAGAGTGGCAATGGTGATCTGCTAAAACTTTGAAGGTTTGATCACATCTGGGCGTGACATGGTGTGCAGTGGTTAGTGTCGGCCCAATAGCTTGCCAGCCTTGGCGATTATGATTCGAATCCTGGCAGAGTACCTGTCTTTCAACCTGGAGATTGGCCCCTGATGTGATATGGGCCTCAAAGTGATATGGTTGAAAAATTACATGAAACCACAATAAATCCAACCTCTCTCTCTCACTTTTTTTAGCAGCGTGATGTAGGTGACATTGTGGTGATATGGCAGAAAGATTGCTGAAAGCCATATCAAATCCAAAATCACTTCTAAATCTTCTGCACATAGACTGCACATGTTCTACATCAGTGTAGACTGCACATGTTCTACATCAGTGTAGACTGCACATGTTCTACATCAGTGTAGACTGCACATCTTCTACATCAGTGTAGACTGCACATCTTCTACATCAGTGTAGACTGCACATCTTCCACATCAGTGTAGACTGCACATCTTCTACATCAGTGTAGATTGCAGTTGAAAGAAAAAAAACACTCCCCACAGCATGGCATAATTTCAACTTAATTGTCTTGATTGAAAAGATGATCATCCTATTCTGTTGCTGTCATGGGGGAAATAATGGAAGGATAGATTCTTCTGTGCTGCAGAATGTGCAGTATCAGGAGTTGAATGGTGTTAACGTCTTGATAATGGCCGGGATGATGGAACTTAAACCCCAGGGTGACACAAAATACTGACACCAGCTTTCGTCCACGCAGCGGATGAACTTGCTGTGATAGGCATCCTGATTGTCTCTAACGCTTATTGTAATTATTTGTTGTATTAAAATCAGCTGACAAAGCTCTGGCAGCGATAACAATTTCACAATTCACGTCTTTTTTGTCGATAACATCGGATGACGTGGTTTGGTACCGTGGCAAACTTATTATGCAAACATCTTTCACTTGGTGTTCGTGGGGTCTGAGCACTCTTGATTGAAATAGGTTGTCGCTAGTTGTCTCCTCGTACATGCTCACAAACATGTGGAGGAGATTGTCATTATCGCAGTGTTATGATTCTTTCACAAGAGAAGGGTTTCATTGATTGGTTCCAGAGTGGTTGAATAATACCTCGCTTCTCCATAAACTGCATCCTGTTTGTCGGGAAGGCCACCAATTAAATATGTCTACTTTTTAAAGTCAAAAGCACTTGAAACTTTCTGATTCTGATCGCCCAAAGTACGATGTTTTTCAAAACTAGTAACTGGGGAAGAAATGCTGTTGTCATGGAAGAATAAAACTGAAAAGGAATACAAGACAAATTGACCCTGAAATGTAAAACTGAAAGTTAGCCCACTAATGTCAAACAAGACATGTGCCCTGCACTTTAAAGAAAGTAAAAAAACATGCCCTGAAATGTAAAACCAAAACTGTTTCTAAAATGTAAAAACCAAAAACTGATCCTGAAATGTAAAACCCTAAAATGTACAACCCAAGACTGACCCTAAAATGTAAAACCCAAGATTGACCCTAACATGCAAAACCCAAAACTAACATTAAATTGTAAAACCATAAACTGACCCTAAAATGTGAAACTAGAAACTGCCCTAAAACGCAAAACCAAAAACTGGCCCTAACATGTAAAATCAAAAACTGACGCTAAATTGTAAAACCAAAAACTGACCCTAAAATATAACACCAAAAACTGGCCCTGAAATGCAAAAGCAAAAACTGGCCCTGAAATGTAAAACATCCAACTGAAATACCAGGTCTCTTGATAGAAATTGGTTAAAAAATAAAAAAGCAAAGTCCCAAATATTCCATTTTCTAATTGAATTTTATTTCATTTTAATCAGAACAAACTTCCAAGATATCTGCGTTTCCCATGATAAGCTGTTTTTGCATTTCAAGATTGCTGAAATTCCCAGAGGTCAAAAATCAATTTATTCTGATTTGAAATTGATTTGCAGGAGGAGGCCAACCGGGGCAAGGCAAACTGGGAGCATTTAAATGAAGAATTACACGTTTTGATCACAGTAGAAGACACACGCGTCAGAGCGGAAATAAAAATGAAAAAAGCTGTGGAAGAAGTGAAAAAGTTATTAGTGCCAGCAGTAAGTATTCTCTTCATATTTCTTTGTGTGTTGGTTTTTCATTCTCGTATCTTCACATCTTTTCCGTGAGATAATGGGATATCTGCAAACTTGATTTGTATTATGATTGTTGTAAGATCTCTGCGAGACCGGTACTCCGTCAAGTAGCCCAGCTTGACGTCCAAGAGAACAGCACTTAATCATCGGGAAGAACTCGGAGAGCAAGCATCCCAATATATCATAGTTTAGGAAAAGATGGGCTTCTTTATTTTGTGCCAGTTCAGAAAGTAGGACGATCCTTCTTGTAACATAAACTTTCATTACCACTGCCAGATTGGACATTTGTGGGAATTTACTTGATACTGAGGGGCCGATGTTGCCTTGATGTGGGATTTACTTGATACTGAGGGGCCGATGTTGCCTTGATGTGGGATTTAAAGCAGCAAATAAAAACTAGCGTGACCAACTTGGGACAGGTCTTTCAAGAAGAACTGAGATTTGAGGTCCCCTGTTTAAATTGATGCGCTGGAACAATTTATTGAAATAACCTGTAATGTTTCCATTTCTGTTTTGCATCTGTGTTTCAGGTTTATCTAAGAAGCAGCAGGTAATCTAAAAAAGGTTTCATTCAAATGGGATGTAACAGATCTTCTCACAGCTGTTCATGTCTTTCTTGTGGACAAAAAATTGTCCCTTGTAATGGCTGGAGTTGGCTCCTGTTTTTAGTATCCCTCGAGTTATCTCTTGCTTTGTGTTTCAGCCGGAAGGTGAGGACGAACTAAAGAAGAAACAATTGATGGAACTCGCCATCTTAAATGGAACATATAGGGACTCCACTAAGGCAATGCTACAGCAAATACAATCAGCTCGTAAGTGCTTTGTTCGCCTATAGATCGGCTAAATGTTTTACCATTTGGTTTCAGCCTGATGGGGAGGACGATCTAAAGAAACGTCAACTGATGGAACTTGCTATCATAAATGGCACATATCGTGACACGACAAAACCAACTACCACGACTGCCCCGACACCTACGTCAAGTCGTAAGTGCAACCTGCCACTGCCACTCTGCCACGCTGTCGACCCAGAGGCTGGAGGCAGGCGTGTGCACATTTCTCTGTGTGTGGTGCAGCTCTGCTTCTTTCCCAGCTAGCCTTTATAGACAACACGGCATGTCTTGAGTTGTGGTTCTTCATATTCATTATTATTTTATTGTACATTTACAGCTGCTTTTGTTGACGATTGGCTCCTTCTCATTGGTTACAGTTTTCTTTAGTATTCTCGCTTCTTCTGGACGTTATAAGTCCAAACACTTGCAGCATGATAGACAGCTTAGTGCATGACCTTCACCTTGTACTTCAGCAGACGCCACCGGCATCCATCTTTCTTCAGGTTTTTGTTCAGTGTCTTTGGAACACACTTCACATATTATCAAATATCCCCTGTGCTTTCCTTTTAGAAGTAAAAGGTGAACCTCTTACTCATTTTTGTCAGTATAAAAAAAATTTCACAAATTTTCCAAGATATGGTATTTGGACAAGCCCAAAGAACTACAAAATCGGGAGATAAAATAGCAAAGAATTGAACACTATTACGAAAATTCCAGCTGTGCCTGATGTGCTGCAACACTATAGTTTTGTGGAAATTTGTTTGCTTTATAAAACTGTTAGTTGTTTAATTTGTGGACATATTTAGCTTTCAAAAATATCATCATAAATTTAAGTAAATATCTATGAACACTTCCATTTTGTCCCTCTCCGGTTAATTTACAAAGAAAGAAATGACTAGCCTGAATGAGGATCATGAACTAGCCAGATTTCTGCGTGTGGTGTGTATCTATGGGTATTTGTGCGGTCATGGTTGCAGTAGGTAATGGTTGCATTTCTTTGTATTCTCCGTAGAGGTTTCACATTTTCTTCACCACCTGTGTTGTCAGTCCAGGACGTCTAATATACCTGCTTTCTGTTTTCTTTTCAGAGTTTGTGTTTCTAGTTGATATTTTATCTGCATGTTTCATGATCTGGATCTGTGCATGTATGTTCCAGACTACTCTCCCTGGTTTGGGCCGGTGTTTTCAATTGCCATTTCTATGTTAGATGTTGTTGGTTCTTAAACTTTAATAAATGAATGAAGTTTGGAAGAAATGCGTCTGTAAGATGACTATTTTAGCTGAAATAATATCTTCATCGATTTTAAGTTTCAAAAATTTCAGCTGAAATATGTCTGAAGATTATGCATTTGATATGTTATTAATACGATTACAAATTAAATACTTTATTTCCATTTTTCAAACGGGAAATCAAAATAAAGTTTTAACAATTTAAAAAATAAATCCTTCAATGTGAGGGGCACTGGCATCATTGTGTATGAATACAATTTTTGACATTTTCAAAACCAAGTAAACGATGTTTACCTGTGAAAGAAAGGTAGGTTCCACTTACTGCCATGAGCCAATCTTTGATGTACATTATACTAATTCTGTGGTTGTTTCACCAATGTAAAGCGTTTTGTGAGCGCGCTGCATTTGATCAGCATTACTGCCCTACAGGTTGAACACATTAGCAAGTTTCCCCATCGTTTGGAACACAAGGCAGAATGTGCAAAGTTTACAACTTGACTTATTTTTAAGATTTCAGTTTGGCAAATCCGTGGAGAGGACAGGATTTAAATCTCACAAGAAGCACTGCAAACTCAGGCAAGCTAGTTAGCGCTACTGTACCTCATTCACCCAGTCTCTATAGACAGCAGCTGTGAACAAGAGTCTTGGGCTGCATAACTGAAGCCACAGTGTCATGTGACCAGTTTCAGCTCTCCGGAAACTTATAAAAGAGTATACTTAGTAAACATTTTAGTCGGTGAAATAGAGAAATGTTTGAAGGCCATTAAATCGAGGTCTTCTCGACCCAAACTGAGTGTCAGAGTTTGAATCCAACTGTTGTGATGGAGAGAAATGACATTTATGGCGGCTGCATGTTTTTCATGCTTTCAGAGCTTTTTTCAGAGCTACAGAGTTAAGTTCAGCTCGGATGGAGATTTACACTATTGCGTTATTGAATGATGTGCTCAGATTATACATAGACTTTCACAGTTTTGCAAATGTGTACCAATACAGGGATATTATTGTGGTGAGTTCATGAACAATTAGTCGTAATGAGGACTGGTCTGGACACGGTTGGTCAGTTGGCAGGATCAAGCTGAGAGCGCTGTGAAGCCAGAGCTGTTTGATACTGTATTGGAGTGTAGCTAAATATTTAAGTACATTTTCGCTCGGCTACAGTACATCGTCAGATCCAAGATTCTTGTTCGCAGGAAAAACTAATACATCAATACAGAGGTGACTGTTGTCTTCTTTTTTCAATATTAAAAGAAATAATTAAATATTTTAGGTTGCGGAAGCGTGGCATCTTATTTTGATATATCTTCTAACTGCGGCATGGTGTTTGTTTAATTATGTATCAACTGTCATCACTTCTTTCAACTGTAACTACTCTAACTCAAACGGTGCTTGTTCCATTTTTCATTTTAAAATCCAAATGGTGTGGATATATGCATGTGTAAACTTTTGACGGGAAAATTCATAACAATTTATATTTTCTTTTCTCAGAAACTCAATAACCCTTTAAATTTATTTCTAATTAATGTGTTTGGGGACAATAAAGAAAATTATGATGCAACATTTGAAGTTTGTTTCAAGAAGTATTCAGAGATATCTAGAACTTGAAGCAGTTCATGTAGTGCTAAGGAGAAATAATTTTAATATTTTGAATAATTTTCAAACTTAATGCAACGGGGACTTAGACTCTGTTGAGAGCATCTACTGTGGGCTGTCCTCTAGCCAGTTGTGATAAAACCAGAACTGCTTGTACTTGTGATGTAGTGGACACGACATAAATACAAAATAAACGGCCAACAACTTGCACACTTCAAATTTGTGATCCAGCAGAATGATTGTTAAGATACGGGAATTTGTATCGAAATTCACTTAACAATGAAGTGATGTAATCTAAAAGCTAATTTGTCTGTCACCATTTTGAAAAGAAAAAGTTAATTTTTCTTCTAAATTCTTCTCCTAGGTTGCAAGTAATGCTATACAACTGAACGTTTCATTAAAAAATGTGGTTTGTTGTGAGGATACTGTTTTGAGTACACTACTACGGTTCCACCATCATTTGGCTTGTGAGAGGTTTGAGAACGGATCAAGTCCGATTACAATGTATTATCTTAAACTCCTTTATCAAACGTGGGGAAACTCTGCTCGCCTTAGCTTTAGGTTTTACTGGCAAGATGTAAGAGCTGTTACTGTGGTCTGTTCACAGAATCTCCTCGTCTCATCACACCTGGAGCACTTCAGATGCAGCAGCTACGAGCACAAAACCCAGCCAGTGGGCAGATCATCTTTCACCCACGCATGTCCAGTATTGCCACGAGCGCACCCGGCTTGCTCAACGGGGCGCCACCACCCCTTGTGTCGCCATCGGAAAGCGGACTCATGTACAACCCGTATGAATACCCGTACGCCTTTTCACCAGCCACCATCCTGGAATACCCCACCAATCTGGACCAGGCATCCGCAGTAGCTGGTATGTTTGTGCGATAGAACACTCTCTCTGCGTCTTTTTACTGAAAAGGAAGTACAAGATCTATTTCTTGTCTTTCATGGACATTCTAGCTTTCTTACATTTTGACCATTTTATTCGGGGTTTGATTGCAACATGAGCTTTTTACCAGCTTTATGTTTGTGACAAGACATATTTTTCTTTGCCCCACAAGATAAATTTATGATACTGGCATTTAGAAATGTTTATTTTTAAGGAAGAACACCATGTACATCTGCTGAGACAAGGCCTCTCAGAAATCATTCACTTGATACGGTGATTTTGCCAAAAGATTAGATTGCTCAATTATTCATTAATGCACTGGACTCGTTTTTGTGGTGTTGTGCGGGTCCCAGAGTCGTCTAGGTTTTAATTCGAGTCATGGCTAAGACACTGCTCTCTCAAATGTGGTTTGTTCATTTCGACCAACACCCAGACTTGAAGAAATGTGTCAAACGCACTTCATGAATGAGGTCTTCTTTAAAGCTAGGTTATTCGACATTCCAGTTTGTTTTTTGGTGTTACCTGATTTCTGGACGTTTTGAAATAGAACTGACCATCTTAAGGTGGTTGGTGCCAAATTTGAAATTTCTTTTACGAAAAGTAACAAAATTAAAGTTCAAGCCCCATTTGATAGAGTGGTCAGAGACATTTTAAGCATTGTGGCATATATTTTTATTTTCATCTTTTGGTCCATTACCCTTGCATCATTGAATATACCATTATGTGATACATCTAAATATATTTTTCATCTTTTTAGTCCCAATGAGAAATATTTTACTATATATGTTTTTCAAACTGACTTGTTGTAGACGTGCAGTGTAGTCGCTTGCACCTTTAATCAAGGTAATAGACGTGCAGTGTAGTCACTTGCACCTTTAATCAAGGTAATTCATACAATCTTTGCACAAGTTTCTAAGGGCGTAATATCGGTAGCTGTCTTAGGAGGGGGGCTGTTTTGGTTTGAGTTTTTTTGTCCTTGATAGCGGGCATATATCTGACAACTCCTCAGTCTAGAGTTTGCCTCTTGTGCGATCCCCGATAACTTACAGTTCATATTCTATGAAGATGGGAAAATGTACAAGCATTTTTAACAACTTGGCCTGTTACTGCATCTGGCATTTTTCATAAATTGTATTTCCAAATAAATCTTAAGTTTTGTTTAAAACTGTTCCTTCACAAGTTTTTGAAGTGTAATTTAAAGTTCCTTGCGTGTAGTGTATGTAATTCCAAACGCAGGTGAAGTTTTTTTGCCCTTCTCTCCATTCCTTTCCTTTTGTAAGATGTAATCGTCACATTTTGTTTTTGAGGTTAGTGCTTGTAAAGCGCGTTGGATGCCGACCCTTCTTTATAGTTAGCTTTATGAACTATTCCTGTTTATTTTTTACATCTCCAACATTCCTAGTGCTTGAATGATGATTTATTTATACACAGCTTCTATTTACTTTATAGTTAGAGTATATTCATACATAAACACATACGCAGTGCTACTTGCATAAAGGGCAGCTTGCAAGAAAATAATATTCGGGCAGGACATCATTCCTTTGAAAATTAAATTTCTTTAATTTATTGCTCATATAACCGTGTGTGAATTAAATATTTATATTTCCTTTTTTCTGTGACAGGTAAATCTAAATGAACCTGCAAGGTGTCAGGTTAATTTTTTCCTGTTTTCTGGTAACCCGCTAACATACTAGACGTTGTCTTACGATTTTTTGCGATAAAATTGTATTGATGGTATAATCTATTTTCCTTTGGAAGCCCTCCCCCACTTGGGTGGCGGTGTTTTTATTTTGTCTGCCAGTGTATAATAATTAGTGATTTGTGTGAGTTTACAGTGTTGACTGTTTAGTTTAATTGTGTTGCTTTGTTTTTCAGTGCCAGACAAATCTCCTGGTACTCTAAACGACATGTCTAGGTGTTCTATAACATATTCTAGCACATACAGCAGACACACAACACTGACCCTATCCAAATTTAGACATTTGTTGTAACACTATTAACCCCATCTTAATGGTAACACTTCTAACCGAAATTAATTTACTACAAACATTCTGCAGGCTGTGATCATTTTTTGAAAAAAAGAATTTTTTACACAAAAGTATTTTCTGTGAGATGGTGTGACGAAGTAATCATGTTTATTGAAAGTCCCGTTGGGACCTAATGTTGGACCAGGAGATATGTCGTTTTTATCATAATCATTTTGGATGCGATTTGGTCGGCTCATGAGGCGTGGACTTGCCTACATTCTATTTCATCTGTAATCAAGAAGAAAAATTTCCTTGTTTTCTGCAAATAAACCCCAGTTGCAACCCAAGTGTGCAGTATTCAAATTTAATGTCTATGGAAACTTTTGATTCTGAATTTATCCAGTGATGGAACTAATGCATAATCAGCCAATTGGGCAAGAAAGTCTAAATACTCAAGTTGTAAACATGGTTTTGAAGCAACCAGGAAATTTTTCAGATTTATCATTGATGACATGGGTGTAACAATACAGCAATAATCTTGAAGATCACTTCTGTGAAAAGTCTATTCTTGATACTTAAATATTTAATTGGGGGAAGAATTGTGAACTAATTCTTCATAAAGGCCCAGGATTGTTCTTTTTTGAAGTGTGTGTACTCGAAAGTAACTACTTGCAAAATTTGGTTTGAAATGTATTTTAGTGCAATTTGGAAGTAAGTACTCTATATGCAGTATAGAGACTCAATTTCTGACATCACATTTGAAAGAGAATTTTGAGCTGTATTGCTACACTTGATTCACTTCACCTGTCGAGTCCTCTAAAGCCACAGATTCATGTATGGAAAGTGTCAGATTTGATTCACAGTTTGGTCTCGATCTCACCAGTGAGGAACTGAGAACAGCTAGACTTTGAGACCTGATGAGTTTAATATCAGAGCACTTTCCATGCACGATATGCTAGTGCAGCTTTAAAATAAGAGTTGGAATCGGCACCTCAAAATCATTTTGCACATAGTCCACGCCTTCTGTCTCGACTAGCTCAAGTCCGCAACCTATTGTCAATCATTCTAGGTGCTGTGCCCAAATTAAGGAGAACGCTCACGGGTGTGCGAGATCACCCTTACACGAGGGTGACGACGCTTCCATGATAAGTGGAAGGTTAGTTACATACATTGTGTTTGATTTTTGCCATGATGAAGAGATCCATCAATGATAGGGCGTATGCATAGACAAACCAGATAATCAGAAAAACACCTATCTACGCACGTTGTACGGGTGTCACAATATATCGATTTTACAATCAAACTTTGACTGATATGAGCACAGAGGAAATCTTCTGAAAGTGTTTTTGAAGTGTTCCTGAGTAAACCAAAAGCTACCTGAAGCATGACAGTTTTTGGCCTTTTATTTGATATTTTAGGACAGAATTGCGTAACGCTACCTCTGTGAAAAATACATCGATACATTGTGACACTTCATTCAAATTGTTGTTGTAATGTGGTTTCAGAATGGACTGTGGCAGCCATCTTGACCAGATGCTTTCATTTAGATTTACACATTAACTGAAATGTCTTCTGAAAATCACAGATGTGGATCTACCAGTATATTATTATCTCTTTTGAAAAGAGAACAGGTACAAAATATGTGCATCTTTTTCTATCTGGTATTCTCCAGTTGTGACAATCGATGTGTAACTTGCATGGAAAAAGTGTTGACTGGTTCAAAGATTGTTTAAATGGCAGTTGCCACGGTAGAATCAAAATATTTTATGGTTCATAAGAACTAATATCTTTGCTGACAGTTTTTGACAGAAATAGGCCTGGTCTCAGTTGCCAAATGTCAAGTAACTTCATTGTTGTTCAAGGTTTGTTTGGAAGTATTTAAGCATCAGTATGGTCAAAATGTCTGCTGCTCGTCCTTTCTTTTGCCCACGGCCGGAAATCCAGTCAGCTCTTTTGCTGACCTGTGTTCAGCTGCGGCCTGTTTCGCTAAACTGGGAACTGTTTAGCAGTGGTGCTGAGAATTGAAAAATCAAAAGACTCCAAAGTATTGCCAAGAGTATATTTTTGTTGCAGTATTTATGCAAATTATTTGTTTTGTTGTTGAATGTCGGGTCAGGTTGGTTTGTATGCTGACCTGGAACTTCGACCTCCCAGACCGAACTGGGAGAATAGTAGTTAGAAAGCTGATGGATCTCTTTAAAATCCACATCGGTTTTGGACGCATTTTATATTTTATGTCAGTTTTATTTCTTTAAATGTTTTTGTATGCAAAGTATTTCTATTTTCCTTGTTTACATATCAATCATGTTTTTATGCTTATGTTTATGTATTTTGATACGTTTCATTTCTTTAGGCACAGATACAAGATGTCGATCTCGTGATCTGTGTCTATTGGTTATATTCATGTGGGGGGGGGGGGGGGTGTAATATCAT
>JAUELE010241266.1:0-11373 GCA_031471655.1 Diodora aspera
AATATAGGTTTCATTGAGTATTATAACAGTGAAATGTGAAGGTGCGTATTAACAACAATTCAGAGTTATCTTTCCTTTCCCAACGCAAACTATATTTCTTTTCTTGGATGCGTTGTGCGCGCTAGACTGGGACCGGTCTTATCAAAATGGCGACGAGAGGCATACGAGTCCTCTGAACGGTGACGGAAAGATACGAGTAGCTACGAATGCCTAACGCTTATTAGAGGAAATAGCCCTCCCCATCCCTAACAATCAAATTTTCAATTCCTAAATAATAATAATAATTGAAATACTTCCTCACCTTGACGGAGAACATTTGCAGCATCTCGCCTTTGGCGCGTGTCCTGTTCACTTGATGGAAAACAATCCACCGTCTTCCACAAGACGATTAGGACCGAGAGATACAGAATGCATAGGAATCGCATGGCTGCACAGAGATAGGGACCCGTTTCGCACGCCAGCTGCCTGCTAGCGATTGGGATGCTCGGTAGTCCTCTGTGCTTATATCGTGAAAACATCCAGGAAGTTTTTACTCTATCAGTCATTGAAGTCACTGAAGCGTAGCAGGGTTCGTGATTTTGATCTGAATGAAACCGTGACATACCCAAACTGGCTTGTGTTATATATTTTCTGCTTGTCATGCATCGAACAAATGAATGTATACTTTCACCACACACTTATCTGGGTCACGGGCGTGTAGTACGACGTTTTTTCTGTAAAGGAAAAGGGGGAAAGGACGGACCCAACAGCAAGAGGCAGTGGGTAGGCTACGCCTTGGGGATTTTGTTTTTCTGGCATGGGTCCTGTTTCACAAAGCGATCTTCATTTAGTTCAATCTTAGCGACTGGGTTAATTTTGAAAATAACGTGATAAACAGTTATCCCTATTTCTTAACATAATTAATCTAGGAGTGATTTTAGGACATGTTGTACAACTTTAAGTTGTTTACGATCAGCTTAACGCTAAGATCAGTTTGTGAACCAGGGCCATGGTGGCTTTAAACGCGATTTCGGGCCTTGTTGTGGTTCAGTATGTGCAGTTTTATGAAGAAATGAAAACATAGACAGTCTGCTTTATTGACATAAAATATTCTTCCAAAGTAAACGTGGTGGGGCACATAGTGATACATGTGAAACAGTAATGAGTTCTCCCATATAAGCCTCTGCTCAGTCAATGTTTTCAGAATTGGAATAGATAAAGAATTTTGAAATTTTTTAGACAACTCAGTGCACTGAAGCGGCATTGAGGTTAAATTTTGGACATCCAGTCCTGAAAACTGCCTGTCCTTCTTATAAGGAAGTGTTGTATATTCCACACCGTCCTCGAAATCATGGCTATAATAACACCACCAACGGTCATATACTCTGGAATCACTGCTATTCACAACGATCGTCTCGAGGCGGGCGTTTTGACCAATCAGTGAAGCTTCCATAGCAAAAGCTTGCGTCCAATCATGTGGCACTTCTCTCCTAACACTTAGCGAAGTAAATACGTTATATACAGGCAAAAAGCGACGTAAAATAAGCTGACTTTTAACAGTAAATACGTTATGTGAAAAGAAGGAGTTGGTTACGGTTCACAACCTTTCCTTGGATAGGGGCCGGATTCTTGTGCAAGAGGGGCAAATGGGGCCCACACATAGAACAAACCGCTGTTGATAGTCGTCACATGGCCGCTGCCATTTATTCCCTGACTCGGTACACACAAAAACAGGAATGCCAAAGTACAAAAGTGGGCATCCGAAACATAACGGAAACGAAACTAGATTGAAAGGTAAACTTAAAGGTTCATTCACTGAGAAGTGGCTGACTTTCTTACAGCCGCCCCCAAATTTCACTTGAAATTTGCAAAGAATAAAAGTCTGAGTCCATATGGTAATATCGACAACATCAGGGCACTTAGTCATTTGCGGTCACTTTGTCGTCATCGACAAGTTCAGGAATCGGGATCAATCGGGATACTGGTCTATGATAGTCCTTTGTTCCAACCCTTACAGTAGCAGCTCTAACACGACCATCCAAACCGGGAAAGGCTGCTGTTATCCGTCCCACCGGCCACTGGGAGCGGATCATCTGCGGATCAGCTATCATGACGACTTCACCACATCTCAAGTCGTGATTGTCTTTTATCCACTTCTGCCTCAATTGCATCGATGGAAGGTAGCATTTCACAAATCGGGACCAAAACTGGTCTGCGAGCACTTGACTTTGACGCCAACGACGTCTTCCTAACAGTTCATCTTTGGGGTACACCACTTGTGGCAGTGAGGCATCGGGTCTCCCAATCAATAAGGAATTCGGAGTGACTGGGTCTGGATCTGCAACATCACTCGACACATACCCAAGGGGCTTGGAGTTGAGTATTGAAGATATCTCGGCTAAGACAGTTCTCAGAACAGGTTCTGTAACGGTTTGGTTTCCTAGAATGGACTGGATACCATACTTCACTGACTTTATTTCTCTCTCCCAAGTACCTCCAAAGTGGGGAGCATAAGGAGGGTTGAAGTGGAATCTGATCCTCTCCGATTTCAGCTTCTCAGCGAGGTCTGGATTCATAGCTTGGATAGCTTCTGTTAGCTCTTTGTCTCCCCCTTTAAAGTTTGTTCCGCAGTCAGACAGAATCTCATACGGCTTCCCTCTAAGGGATGTGAATCGTCTTATTGCCATGAGGTAGGCATCACAACTCATGTTCTCCAACAGATCCAGGTAAACTGCTCTGGTTGTGAGGCATTTGAAGATTATGCCCCATCGCTTTTCTCTTCGTCGACCTGAGGTGATTGTTAGGGGGCCGAAGCAGTCGACTCCTGTGGAAAAGAATGCTGGTTTATGAAGTCGAAGCCTGACAGGTGGCAGGTCAGCCATTCGAGGGACTCTGGGTGAGGCTCGTAGCTTCTGGCATTTATGGCATTGTCTCTGATGACGTTTGATGGCTTCACGACCGCGCAATATCCAGAACTTTCTTCTGATTTCAGCAAGCAATCTTTCCGGTCCATAATGATGCAGTTTCTCATCAAAGTCCTTGATAAGTAGAAGAGTGAGTGGATGTTTTGGATCAAGAACTATGGGATGCTTGGCATTCTCTGGGATACTTTCAGCTTGTCTGAGTCGACCTCCAACTCGTATGAGCTTGTCCGCAGGGTCATATTCTGGTGAAAGTTCCTTGAGTCTGCTGTTTGTGGACACTGGTTTTCCAGCTCGTAAGGCGATCAACTCATTTTGGAAGCTGTCATGCTGTGCCTGTTGTAGCAACTGTCTCTCGGCTTCATCAAAGGAGTCATTCTGCGGATTCTCTGTAGCCGCCCCATCAAGGTGCTGCTTAGTGTCTTTGAGGAGGGAAGTATAATCTGAATACTTGGTAATTGTCGGAAGATCAGAGGTACTGGTTATACCAGTGAAGACTTTCTTCAGCTCCGGTTCAGTTGTCATATCTGGTTGACAAGAATCACTGGGGTATTGTGGCCATTGGTCTGGAGAGGATTTGAGGAAGGGTGGCCCATTTCGCCATCGTGATTCTTCACTCAGCTCCAGGAGTGACTTTCCTCGGGTCAGGTCATCTGCTGGGTTTTCTCGGGTATTAACATATCGCCACTTGTCACTGTCGGTAAGTGACTGTATCTCTGTGATGCGAGTCCCCACAAACACTTTGAAACGACAGCTGTTAGACTGGAGCCATGCAAGCACTGTAGTTGAGTCACTCCAAAGGACAACATCATTTATGGAGAGCTTCAATTCTTGGCACAAAGTTTCTGCAAGCTGGGCTGCAGTGAGCGCGCCACACAGCTCTAATCTAGGCATTGAGAGCTGTTTCTTCGGGGCTACACGGCTTCTGGCGGCAATGAAGGCAACAGAGACATTTCCTTCATGGTCAACTTTCCGGAAGTAAGCAACAGATCCATAGATACGTTCGGATGCATCGGAGAAGATATGTATCTGGCTTGAGGCATCGGTAGAGTCAAAATCCTGTCCAGTGTAGCACCTTGGTAAGTGAACATCTGAGATGTGCTGAAGTTCTGACTCCCATTGTTGCCAGTGATCTCTCAGTTTCCCATCAGGTATCTCATCATCCCATCTACGCTTTGGTTGCCATAGGTCCTGTACAATGGCCTTTGCTCTGGAAGTGAATGGGGTCAGGTAGCCAATGGGATCATATTGAGAAGCAAGTATCTGGTAAACAGTTTTCATGTTGAGTTCTGTGTGAGTAACTGGACGATACTTGTACACAAGTTCATCTGTGTTGCACTTCCAGTGCAACCCCAAGGCTGCCTCATTCGGGTCGATTTGACCTAGATTTGCCCAAAGTTCATATGTGGTGGATTTGGCGTCAGTTGGCAAGTCCTGTATCACTTCTGGAATATTGCTTGCCCACTGTCGAATGTTGAAACCTCCATCGTCGAGAACTTTCCTCAGATTGTTGACCAATTTCTTGGCCTGAAGAACGGAAGGTACACTGTCCAAGCAATTGTCAACATAAAATGCCTCACTGACACATCTCATCACCTCTGGATCTTCAGAGTCTCTTGCATGTTTCATCAATGCAAAGGTTGCGCAACAGGGGCTGCATGTGGTGCCGAACGGTAACACTTGCCACTGGAATATAGTCGGCTCTGCACTTCTATCCATGTATCGCCACAGGAATCGTAGTACAGGTTGGTCCTCCGGAAGAAGTCGGATCTGGTGGAACATAGCCTGGATATCGCCAGACACAGCAACTGGATGGCAACGGAATCTCAAAAGAACTCCAAGAAGTGAGGATCCTAATGTGGGACCTGGAAGCAACTGGCGGTTAAGATTTCTCCCTTGATACTCAAAAGAGCAATTGAAAACGAGTCGGTGTTTTCCATTGTGGTGAACAATATGGTGGGGTATGAACCATGATTCATCAGTCTGCCTGGATTCTTCTTCCCTGATAGCAACTACAGCTCCAGTTTTCACCAGCTTCTGTATCTCTTCATTATGGACCTGAGCGATCTGCGGATGACTGTCATGGTGCTTCTCAATGCGGCGCAAGTTGGACATTACGGCTTCCTTTTCAGTCTTGAACTTGACTATGTCATCTCTCCTGAGCAATGGTGTAGCATAATGCTGTTTGCCATCAACCTCGACACGGATAGTTCTCTCTTCCAGAGTTGAGACGGCCTGCTTGTCCTCCTTTGACCGGGTGACATTTTTACCTTGGTAAGGTATGGTATCAATTTGCCAGAGTCTCTCTACACTACGGCTAAGCTGGTCAGTCGTGACATCTTCACAAACGGTGGTCAGATGACAGGATGTATCCTGACTGTGTCTGATAATGGTACTCGGTCCTTGAAGTGCCCATCCTAAACTGGTACATACAGCTACGGGTGCATCCTTTGGTCCAAACTCGATCGGCTTTACCGGAAGGATGAGATTGGCATTGTCGGATCCAATCAGAATGGTTGGTTTCACATTAATGACTTGCGGAAGGGGAATACCATTCAAATGGGGATGTCGTTCCTGTAACTCTTCTGTAGGGTAGGTATACTCCGACAAGGAAATCTGATCTGAAGTGAAGGCTTTGCTAACACTGAACTTCCTGTCCGGATTGCTGGCTGGGGAAACCTGAAGATCAACTGAATGGCCATAACAGTCGAACTGTCCCTTTCTGATAGTTGAGAGTAATATGGCGTCCTTGGTTCTGTGCAGATCTAGTTGATTCACGGTTGGATCCAGGATCATTGTACGCATGGAGCCATCGTCCAATATTGCATGTGTTTTGAGCGAGCCAGCAGGTCCATGAATGACAACTGGGAGCACCTTCAATATGATACCTGCGGGTTTTGAGGGTTGATCCACAAAAAGAATCCTGTTGTTGAACCTTTTACCTACATCATGAAGAATGGACAAATGAAGACCTTGGCACTTTAAACATGGTTTCTGTAAATCACAGTGTTCTGTCCTGTGTCCACGTGCACATTTCCAACAGCGTTTCTTGTCAGATATCCATTTTCCCGCATCTTCAACAGACAACTTCTTGAAATCACGGCATACACTGATATGATGTCCGTCATTGCAAAATGCGCAAACAGTCCTAGGCTTTGAAGGATATCTCTGGGGCAATCGCTCCTTGGGTGCTGTTTCTACAGTATGGAACATGGCAGTTGACCTTGGTCTAAACTGATTGTACTGGAATGCTCTCTTCTCGAACTTGTTGGGTTTTACAGCGGCTTCTTGAGCATACAAGTTGGCTGCTTGGTTAGATATGCGTTTGGCTAGAGCTTTGGTTTGTAGCCATCCTGCAAAATCTGACAGGGTGTAGGTCTTGTCGCTGTCGACACTAATGATTCCTCTATTGATGCAATGCTCCACAAAATTATCTCGGTTGGATGAAGGCAGCTTGCTTAACAGGCGATCCACATGAGACCCACATTTCAGTTCAAATTCATTTTCACCTTCCAGTGACCGCAACATTCCCACCAATGAGTGGATGGCTAATGCGAATTGATCAAAAGAGTTGCTATTACCAGGCTGGACTGGAGGCATATTCAAGATGGCTGCGATCTCACTCTGGACAAGTTGTCGCGGTTGACCATATTTGTCCTTGAGGGCACGAAGGGCGCTTGTGTACGGTCTTGGATCATGGAGATAGGCCTCTGCCAAAGTCTTTGGTGCTCCGGCAAGACGTCCCAGCAACACTTGATACTTATACTGCTCTGTGAGATGCGGGTGTACATCAATCAGGTTGTCTAACGCAATCTTCAAAACTGAGAAATCTCGTTCCTTTCCACTTGAGAAAGTTGGTAATGTTGGCTTAGGTATCCCGTATGAGGATGAAATCAAGAGCTCAGTCATATTAGGTAATGATGGAGTGCACTGTTCACTCGGTTGGCACGGTGCTAAGGTAGGAGGAGATCGAGCATACATCTCAGCTGATTGACCAATTGGTCCGGGTGGTTGGCAAGTTCGTGGAGTATATACACTTGCATTGTTGACTAACAATGAAGGAATTGGAACCGGGTTCATAACTGGAACAGTCGACACCAGGTCCTGTGAGGGTAAGGAGGAATTCAAATACAGGGGTGTCTGCTGTGGGTGGGAAACTCTAGGAGGCAACGCATCCTGTCGTGGTGTTGGCACTGCACTCCGGACTGGAACTTGATTAGATGAGGTTGTTGGCATTTGCATAGGCATAGTAGTTAACATCTGAGGCAACTGCAGACTAGAAACAGGGTCGGTCATGGATTTGTCAACTGGTTGAATGACAGGATTCGGAGGAATCTCAATTACACTTCCATTCACCATGGAGTCCAACACTGTAGCTTCCTCGGATTCGTGTTCGGCTTCACGCAATCTTCTAGCTCGTGATAGCTTTGTTTGAATTAATTCCCTCTCATGCAAGGTTTTGCGCTCTATCTCACGTGCCCTTTCTTGGGCTTTCCTTATTTCCTCCTCAGCGGCAAGTTGCGCAGCGTATGCTGCGTCATCTAAACTTCTTAGCTCCTTATCAGCTCGCTCTTCCTCCTCAATCCGGCGGCGGAGTTCATCCAGTCGAACTTGTTTCTGTATTCTTTTCAACCTGACTGACTGCTGCTCTGAGAGACCTGAGTGACATGACCCTGACTCACAACTTCCACGGCTTGAACGAGAATGGTTTGAATGTTTGGATTTACTGTGAGAGGTGGCATGGCTACGCTGACTAGATTTGTGTGACGACCTATAACCACTTGCTTCATGTCGGTCTATCGAAGTACCAGCCTTGGACTGAGCTTCATTTGGTTCGATTGGTGTGTAACCTTTATAACCGGGTAGGACATAGTCTTTCAAATGACAGGGTAATTGACGTTTCCTTTGATGGGAATCTGTTTGCGTGAAACTCTTTGTCTGATTAAATGAAGACAGGTTTCTGGATGAAGACGAGTGGGTTATATCATCAGAGCTTTCGTTATTACATTCATTTTGTAATGTGGCTTTACCTTGAACTTGGCTCTCGGTGCGTGTTGTTTCACGTGGGCTGACTGATGGCACTGGTGTCGGAGGCGGGGCTTCACTCGACCTCGGTTCACCTTCGAAATCCATTTGCACATATTATCCGGCTCGCGGGACCATGAAAAGGAGTTAGTTGCGGTTCACAACCTTTCCTTGGATAGATTTCTTGTGCAAGAGGGGCAAATGGGGCCCACAAATAATCGTTGATAATCGTCACATGGCCGCTGCCACAACTGCCCCCCCCCCCTCCTGCCCCATAGCTATCTACGGCCATGGGCTGTCTATATTTAGCAGATGTGGACTTTATATACACAAAACGACCGTCGTGAATAGGAGTGTACCCAAGGCATCTGAGGGAGCCGTTGGCAAAGTTAAAAATGCCCTGGCTTTCGAGGATAGTCTGTCGTATTCATACCGTACACAGTAAAAAAATGGGTTTTCTCTATGCAACCGTCGTTCTGTCAGCACATGCTTAATTATTGATGGTTTCTTCAGTACAAACTTAAATAGTTCATATAACTTTCTCTCAGCTGCCAAATATATAACTAGAGCAACATATAGCATTATAGCGGAGGAAAAATATAGCAATTCGTCGGGGGAAATGTGTGTATTTTATTGCGTTATATTTGAAAATTTGTGCATTTGTCGGGGATTTCAGACCCCTTATCGGGGACCTCAGCCCTCACGTCGGGGAATTCCGGGCACCACCCGTGAACTGTTCTTGTACACTTTAGAATCCATTTCTTCTCGCTTTTACAAATGTCATAATTGTGATATGGAAGTAATATCTAATAGCATAATCTCTGCTTCACTTAGCTATATAGCCTACATGTACTTTGGCTATGTAAGCAAGAAAACGACAAGCACTGAGGCTGTAAATTCATCCACCTATACAGGTACCTACTGTGATAAGCAGGAACATTTGTGACTAGTAACTTCTCATCCGCTGTACACTGCAAGTACAACAAGCATGCCCCTAAATGAGCCTTCTTTTTATACTTATGGTAATAATGGTTGTCACCCCCAGATATATGAAAACATGTTTGAAGGATAGAATTATTTCTTATCTTTTATGTCCCAAAATATGTTTTTGGTAGGTGGTGACACCCATTATTAATATGTGTGTATATTCCGACTTCAGGGTCTTACAGAGTTATAACCCCTGCGTACAGGGGGCGCTGCAGCTGTGCCCGGATGTGGACAGGGGACACGTAAACAAATACATTAAAATAGTGACAGAACTGCATCAAAACAAGGACTGTACAGGTAAGGGCGTTTATCTGCCACCCATTTCCTTGAAGTATCAGTAAACGTGATATGCAGAGTCATTGATGCCCCTGTTAGCATTGATGTAGTCTTTCTAACAGACCTTGTTTTTTGTGTTACCTCAGAGACTTGCCAAGTCTACAAACATTGCACGTCTAGAGGTAACTGATGAAATGGGTCTTATAAGACACGGAACACAGCTTAATAAATGTAT
The DNA here is from genome assembly GCA_031471655.1 of Diodora aspera. Lineage (NCBI taxonomy): Eukaryota > Metazoa > Mollusca > Gastropoda > Lepetellida > Fissurellidae > Diodora > Diodora aspera. Next base: position 9,424 of record JAUELE010241266.1, read on the forward strand.
ACCTGCAACCGTCTATATAGACTGACTGCAGTATCCGAAATTTATTATTTTTTCTTCTTTTTATGTATTTTGCATAGAGTATATATTTATTGTAGAGAGCCTTGTGTCTCGTCGGCCGAATTTCAGATCAACGGTCCCTAGACTTGCATTTTTATAGACTTACCAAGTCTCTTAAGAACAAAAATTACAGGGTCTGTCAGACAGACTAAGAGATAACCTAAGCGAAGCAGATGTTAGCGGAAGACCGACAGTACGATCTGTGCAACAGCTGCGAGCGCGAGGTTACTCATGACAAACCAACCTAGTTCAAGTATACGTATTGTATTGATTCTAAGCACACCACATTGTCGCTGTATTAATATTGTTGTTGATTTGAGTCTTTTTGTATTGTGGATGATAATAACGACAATGAGAGTGGGATGCATATGATGATGATAGATGATGATGATGGTGTTGGTGAGGATGATGGTGAAGGTGGTGGTGGTGATGATAAAGATGAACGATGGTAATGATGGTGGTGAACAAGATGGTAATAGTAATGGTTATATTAGTTGCGGCGTGATGATGGCAGTACATATGAGTGAGTATGTATGAGTAGTGGTAGGGATGATGATGATGATGATGATGATGATTAATCCAAAGATAACGGATGCATTTCTCTCACTCAGTGGAAATCCATTTGCAAATCCGTATCATTCACAACTCTTGAGTCACTCATGCTCTCGTCGACACACTCACTCAGTTACGTCACTCGTCTCCTACTAAACGCATCCACTCGGTTAAAACAAGGACACACTCACGTCAAGAACTGTGACTCACATATATCTCATCAGTGCACTCGGTAACAACGGTAGATTAGCTCAGATAACGAGACCCAGTTTCCAAGAGGTGACCACTGCGACACGTGCGACATACAGGTAACAAAGCGAACACCTTGAAGGTGTTACACGACCAGCTTAGACATGCTCAGGTAGATTGCAGGTGATCACAGGTTAAGGTGTAATACATTGTTGGATTTGTCTACCACACACTTACCTGGCACAGGTGGGAAAACAGTTGGAGGTAAGATACAAGATTAAAGTTCATTTGCGCCTGTACACCAGCATATATATTTTATCACTTCCCTGTGAATTTGATTTTACTCTTTAAGTGTGATAATTTCCTTGCATTTTATAAGGGTTTTTTTCAGTAAGTAATATTTATTTACTTACTTACTTACTTACTTACTCACTCACTCACTCACTCACTCACTCACTCACTCACTCACTCACTCAGTTATTTGTTCGTTTTCACATTTTCCTTTTCAGTATGAGTGTTTTATTCATTCATTCAGTCATTCGCTCATTCACTCACTCACTTATTTGTTCATTTTCATTTTCAGTATCACAGTCGCAGGCCCCAAGTCAATTTTCATTATTTTAATATAGCCAACTTAAAATGGGATTAGAACATAACATGCATTTAACATACATTACATACAATGACACAACTGCATTGACCTACATATGCTTAGCTGCAGCGTTACACTTCACCAGAGGTCTATATAATGCAGAAACTTCATTAGCATGACATTATGAGAGAAATTGTCAATGCCACAATGCCATTCTGTTGGTGTAATAATTTTATGTGTGTGCTTAACCACAGAGAGAATGTAACTAGCTGTCTGAAGAGACATCATGTAAGAATCCATTTGGTTCAAGTTTGTATTTTGCCGTATCTATGGCAAGTGTATAATTATTAACTGATCCGTTTATTTATCAGAAATGAATTAGTTATCAATTTAGACCTATGTGCATTCAAGGATGTATGTATGCATGCATGCATGTATATATGCATTAATGTATGTATGTACATGTATGTATATGCATGCATGTATGTATGCACGTACATGTATGTATGTACATGCATGCATGCATGCATTTATTTATTTATTTATTTTTTTATTTATTT
>JAUELE010241277.1:0-11373 GCA_031471655.1 Diodora aspera
CTACTACTAATACTACTACTACTACTACTACTACTACTACTACTGCACCGTACAAGAGCTCACTTCATGTAATGATACTCGGGTATGTACTCGATTTTCAAAATTAACCATACGCAAATATTCATTTGCAAACACACATTTGCACTATCACCTGACTTGAGGCAAATTTGCATATGTATGAATTTGCGTTCACGCTCTCCTTTTTCAAACATGCTTAAACATACATACATGTACATGTATATGCAATTTGAAGCGAATGCACAGGGTTATATAGAAACGTGTTTTCGACTAGGATAAATAGAGTAAGTCATCATCATCATCATGGTCTTATAAGCAATGAATTTATTTACACAGATGAACCCGATCTGTCGTTTATCAAACCGGCGCCCGGAACCAACGTGACAGTCAGTGAGATGGAACCCGTGGGCTCTGTGGTGTACGAGATAGTGTTGAATGAGCCAAGAAATGACGGAGTTATTATTCAGCCAGGAGCTTCCGCTCAGTTCTTCAGACTTAATAATTCCAAAATCATGGTAAAGAAGGCTCTGGACTTTGAAACCGACCCTTTTCACCTCCTTGTATTGACGTAAGTGTTGAACTTTATTATTCAAGAGATGTTTTGTAGTTTACGAAATACAATTCATAAAACACCCTTAATAACAAAATAAATGACTGACGGTATGACTGATGCACTGCCCGTTTGACATACTGACAGTTTGACTGACTGACTGACACCCTGAATGACTGACACGCTGACTGTCTGACTGACTGACACGCTGACTGTCTGACACACTGACCGTTTGACTGACTTACACACTGATTGACTGACACACTGACCGTTTGACTGACTAACGCACTGACTGACTGACACGCTGACTGACTGGCCGACACACTGACTGACTGACACGCTGACTGTCTGACACACTGACCGTTTGACTGACTGACACACTGACTGACTGACATGCTGACTGACTAACACGCTGGCTGACTAACTGACACGCTGACTTACTGACACACGGACTGACTGACACGCTGACTGACACACTGACTGACTGACTGATACACTGTTTGTCTGACTGACTGACCGACTGGCCAACACACTTACTGACTGACACACTGATTGTCTGACTGACGTACTGACGGTTTGACTGACTGACCGACACACTGACTGACTGACCAACACACTGTCTGACTGACACACTGACCGTTTGACATTCTGATTGTAAGGCTGACTCAATAACTCATTTAGAAGTCGGGTGAAATGTCAAACGGATATTAGAAGAAGACGGATATTATAATCGTTAAACCTATGCGCGCAAACTGTAAGAAAGGACAGGACCGGTTGGTGGTAAAGGCTACATAAGTGGTTGTCTGGAGTGCGGACAACAGAAGAGTGTAGATGTATCAGAGACAAATCAACACTGGATCCGGACCAGTTGAGTGGGTAGTACTGTGGTGATGAGGCAGTACGGTGGGGGTAAAGCCGTTGTGGAAATGGGACGGGTCTCACCTTGGGCCAAAGCCGGGCCAGAGGAAATGTGTTCATGAGTCCATAAGTTTAAACTATTTGAACAAGCAAAGTTCGCCCGAATGAAACCATGATGCAGATTTAAATTTATATGCAGATTACATTTATATTTTTATCTTGTAAATCGTATATATCAAAATAAGGATTTCTGTTAACATGTCGCAAAATAGCTTCTGAAAATAAACATAGATGTATGTCACTCAGCTGGACATATGAAATCATATAATGGGCATTTGTCAAGGTACCCAAACCACTCAACAGTTACTGTAGTCGCCTTTGCAAACTAAACAGGCGTACACAAGAAAGTTCACACCCCAACGGTTTAGTTATTAAACGATGATAACAACAAAGCTGAAAACAACATTAAATGTTTTTGAAAGATGTTACCGAAAAATTCAAACCAATTACAGCTGGACAAAACTCCACGGAAGTAAAAACATGTTTGAATAGCAGTGGCACAACACCAGGAGTTGGTAAACGGAGTAGTAATTTTTTCTGTGTCTCTTCTTTTGGACGCAGGTATACATTCTCAATTAATTGCATATTTTAGCACAAGCACCGGAATTACGTCATTCCTTATCGTTCTCATCGAAGACGTGAAGGATGAGGCTCCCGTCATTAGAATCGGACCTGTTGTCCTAATACGAGAAGAAATGCCTGTTGGATCAATTATTGGCTGGAACTTTACAGTGCTCGATGGCGACCGTAACGACACGCTTCGCTTCAGACTGTTAGGTATACACTTACATATATATGTAATTGAGGGGAGGTTGTGGTTCGAGTCCAGCCCAGGGCAGCCCTCTTTCAGCCCGGCGAGCCAGGCACCCCGACATCGACGGGATGGCGGTGATGTGACTGAAAGATTGTCGAAAACCACGTACCCTCAATAAAATAACAATGAGATAATCAACGGAATTATTGAGTCAAGCTAGTTTTAATATAACAGCGCCATGTATTTCATATGAAACAAAGCATGAACCATTTGTTGAGTTAAAAAGGATAACTACGTTGAATCACACCATAACACATCTCAAATAAGTCATTAGATTATAGTTCTGATGGTTAGCTTACATTAGATGTAAGTCTTAGTTATATTACATTTTCATAGTCGAAATTATGGCAGAATAATCAATGTTTGCCTTGTGTTCTACTAATAATTATACTAACGTACCCAAAAAACTATACCAATACTTTCAGAGACCACTGAAGAACGAAATATGTAAATGTTGGCTATTTGTAGAGATATTTATTCAAGATAGTGTTATTTCAACACGATGTGAACGAGTTGAAACTCTCGAAAGTAAGTTTTGATGAAAAGTGACCCAGACATAGGAGTTGGTAAATGTTATAATAATTTCTCTGTATCCTTTTGTTTGGACGTTAGTATATTTACAAAGTTAAGGTATGAATTGATTGAAAACAAACAGCTACTTAAGTCATATAGTCATATAAACACGTGTTTTACATTCAAGGAAAAATGAACACATCGTTGGAAATTCTTCCCGACGGCAATATACAGGTTATAGATAGAATTGACTTCGATACCATGAACGAGAATAGCACCGAAGCGACGGTATTGGTGACGGATTCTTCTGGTAATGATGCCAATGCAACCTTTCGAATAGTGGTAAAAGACATAAATGACAACCCTCCCATCTTCAGCGAAACTGTGATTAGAAGATATATTTTGGAGAATGAAACAGCTGGTGAGTCAGTCATTTTGGTTTTCAGTTCTAGCCACAATGCAGTTACGAAACCCAAACGTCAGATTAGATCAATGTACAACACTCCCGTTTTGTTTATTGAAGCCCCTTATTCTGAATAAATTAGCGGATATCACTCACAGTTGAATGAAGGTAGAAACACACACCAACACATTACTTTATTAACGCAAAAGATACATTACTATATTCACAGATAAATCAAGTCTCACCCATACTGACATAGTTAATAATACAGTAAGAGTCACCGAAGCTCGTATAATTGCAAATGCATAGAAACATGCAAGAAAATAAACTTTGTCATTACGCCTGCAAAGACAGATGCAATAAAATAAACTTTACCATTACACCTGCACTGACACATGCAGGACAATAAACTTCATCATTACCTTTACAAAACATGCAAGGAGATATACTTGAAGAAGTAATGCATTCAGCGTATAAGTACTGAGAGCTTCCCTGCGTGTCCAAAACGACCTTCTTTTGAAAGCTGATACTCATAGAACACCAACCCAAATCACCTTAGATCCTTCGACAGCTGTTTGCACATCAGACCACAAACTCAGTTGAAAATATCTGAATCACATCTTCAGATCAAAGGTGATGTTCCAGCTTGGCTCAGATTTTACCTTTCAGGAGGTCAGCAGTCAGTCATCACAAGCTGAGTCAAATCTGAACTAAAGTTTGGTTCTGTTATGGGTGCCATTCATTTCGCTATTTATGCAATCCCTGTTTAAACGATAGCAATAAAACTCTCGTTGCTTCCATATTTGTGTGGATGATACACACCTGTACTTCGGGTTTAAGCCAGACTCAAATCGGCAGCACATTGGAAAGAATGACGCACTGCATTGTTGTCCTAACACACTGGCTCTACTCTACATAGCAGTCTCCTCCATGACATCCAACAGCAGCATCTAAACAAACTACAGTGTCCAGAACATGTAATGGCTGCCAGACATCATTACGAACACTCGACGCCGTGAGCTCAAGCAACTACACTGGCTTCCTGTACGCCAGCGAATCGTATTCAAACTTCTCACACTGGTCTACAAATCAGTCCATGAATTGGTTTCAATATATCTTCAGGAACTCATAAGCCCGCACCAACTCATGCGGACACTTAGATTTGAGAACAAGTTACAGTGCCATATGCTAGAACTGAAAACAACTTTTCCCCGGCATCCTCTTCAAAGATGCACGCCCTTTTAAGCGCTCTTGAACAAGGAGTATCTCTGGATGAGAAGTGCTATACACATGCATAGGTTATTATATCACGTTAGAATGTTCAAATGAAATATCTATCTTAATGCTGTACGAAATATATTTAATCGAATATGGGCTACGTATAGTGTACATGTACATATTTATCGTAACGGCATTCCCGCCCAGTCAGAATGGATATGGTAATATGTACACCGTTTAATTTGCTTCGAAACTGCTCTTGACGCAAGAGAAAAACAAGCATCTACGGTATATCTTGAAATTTCACCCCTTTTCGTTCTCTACATAGATTGTGTTTATTTTTCAGATTCTGTGATAGCCACGCTGTTCTGTAAGGACAAAGACGATGGAATTAATGCTCAATATAATCTGACACTACAGGAAACTGAAATGGACAAGTATTTCTATCTCAGTGGCAATGAGCTGTATGCCCGTGCTGGTACGCTGGACTATGAGTCTGGAACACATCATACGTACACAGTAGCCGTGAAGGCAACAGACCAACCACAAACAGAAGCGAGCCATACAGGGATGGTACTGGTTGTTGTTTATGTAAGTCGTGCAAGCTTTGCGCTGTCGGAAGTCTTCAAAACTTGAATATATTATGCTTTTAATGCCTGTGACACTTTACACACACTTGATTCATTTTAACCTCTGACCGCTTTCGTTTCCAAAAATATCACCAGTTGCTTTCGTCTTGAGCGATTATGGCTTTAATGCTATTTAAATGGTATAAATAATTTATTACACCACTACTACTGCTACAAAAGATACGGATTTCACCTTGCCGTCATTATTTATATAAATGATGATGACACCCAACGAAATGAACGCATTTTGAAACAAAAGGGTTAAGATGCTCATCTACCACTGCTACTACTACTACTACTACTACGTTTTCACCTTTCTAACCTTTCGTTAAAGGATGATGACATGAACGAAATGAGCGCGTTTAGAACAAGATGTTTCAAATGCTCAAGTAGTACTAGCCAAGTTTAGGAACAAAGATACAACGTTATACATTGTTAACATACCACTATATGAGATACACTTTAGCCTATATAATTCATGCAACCTTTAATATTTATACCTTTTACATTCCTACTGGCGTCTAGTATTTCAGTACTCTAATATTTAAGTGTTGTTATTCATGTATTTTCCATCTTTAGCAAAGGTAAATGATTAATCATTGTGAGTTTCTTGCAGTGACGCCAGTAACGCAGATGTCTTTAAATAAACTGACTAGCGAAAGAAAGGTAACCTTACTATCTTGCGCAAATAAATACAAACGTTAAATGATAGCTGAGTCAATATATGTTGATGTCAATATATCAATGGATGGTAGCTCGTGTCACAAAATCATGTCATGTAACGAAACAAACAAAGTTCACACAGAGATGAACACGTTTTGCGTGTCGGGACGGAATTTCCACGAATACAAATGCGAACATCACAAGTTATGACAGTCGAAAAACCAACGTTTTAGCCTTCGGTAGCACGTATGACCACCGTGAGAACCAGTACAGTACCTGCTACAGTTAACCATCATTTGCGCGTATAAGAATATAACAAGAAACGAAAAGAAACAAAGCATCATTTTGAAATTGATATAAAAGCTTGAATCGAAAAGAACGAAATAATTATGATTTTGAAATTTATACACTGCCGGGCGATACCAAATGATTTTAGTTATTTTCCTTTACGTCTTTATGTCATAGCTGCTCAAAAGGATGCTTGGATTTTAAGGAGTGTAATTTGATTGACATCATGTCGTTGATAAAACTTCCGAATCTCGAAGGGATATCTCTTGCATATTCAATGTAATTGTGATTTTTTCAGTAGTCTCTCAAAATCTTGGTGTCGTTTCTTTTGCCCGGCAGTATATAAAAGTTGGAATATAAGAAACGAAAGGAAACGTAATATGATTTTGAAATTTATATAAAAGTTGGACCCGGAAAGAAACGAAAAAAAACGAAATATGATTTTGAAATGTATATAAAAGTTGGAATCGAAAAGAAACGAAAAGAACGAAATATGATTTTGAAACATTCATCAGACATAAGTTGAAGGTAGGTAAAAGTTCTCTTGGCTGTAAATACAACAGACTGTCAAAGTTTATTGAGCTCTGGTTGTTGTTTCCATTTACCAGCTCTTGCATCTCTTCTAGTTGGTCTCACGTTTCTGTGTTCATGCAATGGTTGTAAAACAACAGGTCTGCCTCCAGAAAGACTGGATGACATAACTTCACGTACTTCTCATCAGGTGGGCTCGCTTATGTAATAATAATGTTTGGTCTTGTATAGCACTGAATTCAGGTTTTGTAATATAAGTTGTTTCAAAGTGCTCTGCTCATTATTACCAGAAGCTCTTGTATATGTAATCCTGTATCCATTGCCCATGCTTTGGTTTGTATCCAAAGTCTATTGTTGATCCATATGCTCTGCAGCGAAATAGTCAAATGTCACCAATGTCACTTTTGCAAAAAAGACGGACTGATTTTACAACATGTTCACCACTTGTAATTCATCATGTATCGATCACAAATGATATCTATGAACCTATTTAAGCACCTGACATGTATGACTCGTGTTCCCACTACTTCGATTCTATTAAATACGTTTTGAAACCACGCAAATATTGACTGAATTAGTCAAACGTTACGCTTATGAAGCAATGGCCGCCATTTGGGGATTAGAGCCCAGCCTGGAAAACCGTTAGGTTTTGGGTTCTACTTGTGTTCAGCGTGTTAGTTTAAGGGTCAGGGTTAGTTTAGGGTTAGCAATAGGGTATGTTTTCTCCTCTTTGGACAGTGACCTGGATGACGACAGATTGCAAAGTTTGTCCAAAAAGACTATTTAAAATAACTCAATTTTGTGGCTACAAGATTCGAATCAAAATTAAATTGTCTGCCAAATGTCAGAAATATGAGTCCAATATCCCACAGGCATAAACTGCATAAACTTGCCAAAAGAGAAAAAGCAAATTTAGCCCTGCTGCCTGCTAAGCGCACATAAAGATGTCATATTTTCGGTGAGATTTCAATAACTACTGTATCCTTCCATCACCTGGTCTCGTGTATACTGCTTGGCAAAGTGCGCTTAAAAACAAATGTCATGAAAATGTGCAAATTCACGAAGGGCGAATGCGTTTTTGCAGATCATTTACCGTATAAGCGGAAAACGGTTACGATCATTTAAAAAAATATTCAACAAGATAGTGAGGTGTACTTTCATTTGCTCGTCAGTATGCATGTATATTGTTTCTAATTTGTCATCAGCAAATTTCACTGCATTGTTTAGACTGTCGGGAACCCTCGTTTTATAATAAGAGAGCTACCATTTCATTTTTAATGGGTGGGCTGGAATATATTTTCGTTGGAACTCGTTCTTTAATCTCATGGTAAGAGACAAGCTATGTTTTCTTAGATCTGTAATTGCATACAAACTAACGATCTTAAATATCTTTGAGTGGCATTTAGAAGTTTGAGGTGATGTGATATTACAAGCATGTTAGCTTGATAACTGGTACTGGTTAAGTTACCGAAACGTTGCAATCAATAAAGCCAAGAAGTTGACTACCTATCTTGAATATTCTTTGGATTAAGATTTCGTTTGAGTTTTGTAAATTCACAGTAGGTATATAAAGAATATCCAAAAATCTTGGTGAATATTGGCATCAGATGGAAGGATTTAAAAAATTATATATTTCACACTTGTAATCTGAAAAATGAAAAGGTATGTATTTCTGAAACCTGTTTATTATCCCCAGCCACCACGAAGTTGGCGGGGGATATTGAAACAGGCTCTGCCGTCCGTCTGTTCGTCCGTCCGTTCGTTGGTTCGCTTGTCCCGAAATCGTTTCGGGAGCGGAGTTAAAAAACTATGAGAGATTTATTTACAAAACTTGCTACATATATACATACTTCAGATACTGTTTCTTCTGACTCCTGGAATCTGTCTATTTTCTCCTGAATGGTCTGCAAACTGTTTATCAAAATCTCCCCCATCCCCTAAAAAATCAAATGGTCGCTCCGTAAAGACGAGAAAGTCTCAGTTCCCACTCGTGGTGAATCTTGTACTCTTGATTAATCGTTTGCAGGTTCAGCCCCGTGACGAATCTTATCCGAGGTGGTTAGCCCCAGAAATGAAGGACAGTAAAACATTTGAGGATATTGCCGTTCCACGCAGCTGTGCTAATGTTGGGTCTGTGGTGACAGTATTTCGGGTGCAAGATGAAGACCAGGGAGAACGTGTTCAATATGGACTTGATACAGGTAATGTCTCTTACAGACGCACATAAACAGGGTTAAAACTATGAGCGGTAGCTTTCCGGTTATAACTGGTGAAGACGGTCGGTGCACCAATGCTTGTCATAAAAAGAGATGGTACAAATTAAGAGAGCTGTTGCTGATTGCTGAAATGTTATATGTTCATCTTGCTTTTAAAGTAGTTTGATCGCTGCTTACTTATTTTTTGTGGAATTGGTAATAATTGTCCGGTACTCAAATGGAAGTGGAACCAGCGCAGATGTCGTAATGCCATCCAGTAGGCGGTAGGGCGTGCTCAGAGGAGTTAATTTAATTTGGAAAGGTTGGGAAGGTGCATGCACGTGCAATTCATGACACCCATGACTAAACGCTGTGCTGTGTGGTTATCTACAACATGCATTAACCTGTCAGGGAAAGTAATGTATCAAGAACTAAACTCCCTCGCGAGGAGAAGCGCACAATTATAGAATACAAGCTTAAGGTACAGGCTCTATTTGCTGTCATCTCTCCGTCAGCAGTTGCACGCTCCTGGTAGGTTTGTATCATGCATTTTCAGCGAAGCCACGGCGGACTATTTGGCCCAACTTGCTCGTTGATATCAGTTATTCATATGTGTCTAATTTATGTTTGTTTGTTTGTATTTTTATCATGACACAGGGTCTGGGGCTTCCGTTTCCGGGTGGAACAAAAGTAAGCGCTAAAAACCGGACAGAATTCGAACCCACAGCCGTAAGGGCTGCTGGATTGCTGATCGAGCCATCTACTGCTGCAATATCCTCTTCGTTTATATTAAAAGGCAGTTTCGAAAACAAAAATGTGTTTGAAAGTCATAACGAGACTGAAAGGAAACTGATGCTTGACAATGTCAGACATTATTATATTTTACCTTACAGATGGCTTTGTTTCAAATTTTGACCTTGATCCCGACACTGGTCAACTAAAAATCAAGAGAAAACTTAGCAGCTCATCATATTCTTTGGTTGTAAACAGTACACGCGGCAACACCACTATCGTCGGACATTTGACTATAAACGTTATGACGTCTTCCAATGAGACATCTTCCAAACATCCACCTCTTAGGTTTGATCAGGATGTTTACGTCATACGTGAGCCGACTCCTGAAGACTTTGGCAGAACACTGGTAGCAGGGACGTTAGATACAGATATACCAGTCATTGTTTATATGGACTCGGATGGAAACAAAACGTTTTTGCTGAGGCAAACAAACAGTGATTGGAAGTTGCTCTTGAAGGATGAGGTTTTGAATGAATCTATAGTGTCCTTTCCATCGGTGGTCACCCTTTCAGCTACCGCGATCAACGAAAGTGAAACGGCAGTTGCATATGTTGTCATAAAAACTTTCATTGTTAGACAACAGAGGCAGTCAACTACCAAGGAAAGTGTCACGGAAACAACTCTATGCCCAACTGTAGCACTTTCAACTTCTACAACGTCTAAACCTACCACCTCAACACCATCAGCAGCAACAGCAACACCACCAGCGAGCACTTTGGCTTCAACAACGACATCTTCAAATAAAACAGGTAAGTAATCGCTATTACAAGTAAAGTATCGTCACATAAAACAGGTAAGTAATCGTCAAAGTAAGTCGAACCTGATACACTCGTGACTCGTTTATACATGTACTCGTAATTTCATCGCAGTACCAAGGGAATATAAACCCCCACTCGCTGGGATTTTATGGATCCCGTAGGTGTTTAAAGCGGTTTTTTTTGATAGAGTAAACGCTTGAATTGCACTGAGTTCAACCTTCGGATTGCTTTGTTCCCCTGTCTTCTACGAGAGGTGAATGAATTTCGTGGCCTGAGACAGAAGATGATTCATAGTCTGTTGTTACATGCACGTGCAGTTCAACCCTATGAGTAATTATGGAGAACGTTTGCAGTTAATAACTGCTGTGGTAGTCAGCCCTGTATGAGAAAATAGAAAACATCAGCCCTCGCGCAGTCATTGCTGGATGTCATCCAGGACTCGTCCAACACCCACCCTATTTATCTGGGAAGGAAGTAACGAAGGAAGTAAAGTACCTGTTTCTGAAATAGTCCGGCAAGTCATTGTAAATCTACTTCGTCGCTACTTCCGAAGCTAGCGTTACTTCGGTCGCATGCATACCGAAGTAGCACTGTACCATAGCACCGTTACTTCCGAAGTAGACGCGTACTTCTTTCTCATGTATACAGGGCCTGATTCGGCACTCTCGGAATATCACTTCTTTCTAAAGATGAACTAGGAGCACAGCAGTCTGCATTCCACGTACTCCTGTCTTCACTAGTATATCTGTGTAGCAGCATTGTTAACAGGGTAAAGACAATCTTGAGGAAAAGAAAGTTGCGTTCTCACTGCAAATCCCTTCACGTCCCCTAAACGCGTACCTCAGTTTGGAAAGCTCTTCTTTAAAGGATTTATGCTTTATTGTATTTCTTTCAGTTTGCTCAACTGACTTCAAAACAACGCACATAGTGTTTGTAGGAATCATGGCTATTCAAGGTGTTCTTCTTGCTTGCCTTAGTGGTGTTCTGATCTATGCAACTAGAAAAAGGTCAGTAAATCATACAGTTGGAGCAGAGTTAACAGCAAAATGCCTCGCAGTAAAGGTCACGTGATAATTACTT
>JAUELE010241288.1:0-11371 GCA_031471655.1 Diodora aspera
CCCCCCCCCCCCCCCCCCCCCCCCCCCCCCCCCCCCCCACAGGATGGCGCAGTGGTGAGCGAGTAGGCTCAGGCATCTCTCTTTCAGCCTGGAGAGACAGGTGTCCTAACACTGACATGATTTTGGTGAGACCATGGTGATGTGACTGAAGACCCCAAATCACTTGCTCACTCATTCACCTATGATGATATGTCTGCAAGTTTGCCGAAAACCATGTAAAATCCAAATCTCTCACTCACATGTTGACATAGCCCTAAAATTGTCCAAATTCATGATGGTTAGGGACCGAGTTAGGGACCGAGTTCACTCTGTTATTGGATCACTTTGTTCTGAGTTGTGAGTTTGAATCCTACTGAGCATACCGGGTACCTTTCTTTTAACCTGGCAGATGGCACATTTGTTAGCATGTCAGCCCAGTGATCCAGGCCTGCCCGGGTACCTCTCTTTCAACCCGGAGATTGGAGCTTCACTCCAACTTGGCATTCGTGAAACCTTGGTGATATGGTTGAAAGATTACCAAAAACCATGCAAAATCCAAAATCACTCATTCACTGGTTTAACCTGGAGTCAAAATTGCCGAAAAATTGAATAACTGCCGAAAACATGTTAAATCAAAAATGACTTGCTCATTGCCATTGTCTTAAGATACTGCAGTGATAACTCTTAAGCCACAGAATGCTGGATTTTCAAAAATAAATTTTCTATCTGCATTTAAAGAATATTTGATAATAATATTATCTTCTTTTCGCATGGACTAAGTTTATTGTAAAAATCTCAAACTATTTTTTTAGGATTGTTGAATTTTAAATGTTTTTTCGACTATATATGGAAACTGTTTTCTGTGGTATTAGAAGCTATGTAAATTGCCTACTGTTAATGCCAAATTGTACAGTTTTGTAGCTACTGTCCTTATACTGGGCTGTGATATGTATATAGTGTTATTGAATGTTATTGTACATGTTTAGGGTTTTTGACACGTAATTTCCACAGTTATTTATTATGATAAACTCATCTCAAAGATGATTTTAGTATTTATTTGTCAATATCATGGTTTCTTAAATGTCCAAAATTTAATGTTGTCAATAATAAGATTTAGATTAGCATTGTGTTTGTAAACTGACTGCATTGCTATAATGAAAGATTTGGTTGCCTGGTCAGGAGATTTTAAAATGGCTCATTTCCTCACAGTGTGTGTAGATGTTTGTAAAGTGTGCAGTAAAAAGGATCTGCTTCTATATTTCCATCAGTGATAGAAAGTATCTTATCTGATACAGTGGAAGCAATTTCAGGATGGGATGGGTTGGTATAGGGGCATCAGGGCATTAGGGCATTTGTGTTACCAGGTGTTACCGAGCCAAAAGACTGAAAAATGGGGGGGGGGAGCAAACCCTTTTTGTACCCAAATGGAAGGGCTCAAGCCCGGTTGTTATTTGTAATTATTAGAAATGTTAGAAGTTCAGTAGTGCTGTCAGGAGTGGTACTGTTGCATGGAAAGAATATGGCTCCAGTAACCCAATGCTTGTTGTAAGAGACAACCTAGGTAGAAGATCAGACTTGCAAATCTTGTTGCATTATGGCTGAGTGATTGTAGTGATGCATGAAGCATTACACTTTTAGCATACTGCTAAAGTACATGAATGACTAAAAGAGAGACCTCTCTTTTACCCTTTTGGGAAAGTCTGATGTATTGGATCAGTCGTAATTTTCGCCTACCATCCTCGTTTTCCAGAGCATGTGACTCTGCCAACAGCTCTCTCAGATGCTATGGATGCACTCCTGTGCTGAACAATAATCTAAAGGTCGGTATTTTTACCAATCAGTGAGATATTCACAGCTAAAGCTTGCATCCAGTCATTCGGCGCATCTCTCCTGATTCGACAAAGTAAATACGTTATGTTTTTAAATTCATTAACAGTTACTTCTTTTGCTAATTCCTCTCGTGCAGTTAATGTGACATTTCATTGGTTGTCTATATTAAGCAGATTTGGACTTTCCATGCCACATTTTATTGCGATTTGGTCTTTCAATACACACAAGACAACTATCATCAATAGTAGTGCATCCAGGACATCTGAGGGAGCTGTTGGTGGAGTCATATGCTGTGAATTTCGAGGATGTTCGGCTACTTGCTAGAGCCGATATATTGACTGTAATGTATCAAGAGGGACAACTCAAGTTGTCAGGAGGTGCACGCTTCTAGCTTCTTTCATTTTAGAATTTGTTATGACAAAGAAATGAACAAGTAGGGTTGGTATTTCAGCAGTATGTTATTTCTAGAGAAGCAGTTTTACATAGAATACTTGATGGTAGTGTATGAATTAAAGTACAGGTAAAAGTTGCTTACCGGTACATAAAAATAAGAAAAGGTGAAATAGAAAAAACTGCCGCAGACATTTTACGAGTTCTTGCTATTAAATTTGGTTTTTGTCATGGTTTAGAGTGCTACATAATCATCTTTCTTTTAAAAAAACCCAAAAAACCTACAACATGAATATAGGGAAAAATAAGGAAATGCAAAATTGTACCTTGGATCCGAAATTTTTGAAAAATTGGGATTGGAAAATTGGCCAAATAATTTAACAGTGGGTATGTACGATATGCAATTGTACACATAAACTTTAAGCAAAATAAGAAAACATCGAACACTTGTTCAAATTTTGAACAAGGAGACCATGTTAACATGAACTGAGGAAGCTTTGAAACAACTCTATCATGTATTCATCTATGTGACATTTGTCATTCACTTACATTGTACCTGTGTGGAATGTTGATTGTGTGAGAGTTGATTTTGCATGTGAGAGTTGATAATGCATGTAAGCAGACTTTTGGAAAGAGTTTAAACAATGAATTTATGACTGTATACCTTTGGTAATTAAAATTACCTGATTCTTTTCCATTGTGTCTGTTATTTCTTGTGGTTGTGTAAAAGTGTACAGAAAAGTCGGTGCCCTACCCAGACTGAGACAGATGAGGCAGTCCAGGGTGACAATTTGGGGACAATTTTTGAGAAAGTGTTTTGTGTTTTATTGTGTTATTTGAAAATTTGAGTGCTAGTTTTTGACTTAGCAAATGATTGCTTTTAGCCCCCTTGCTGTTGATCTCACCCACCCCTGTCGGGGGAATTCCTGACACGACCCATGAGGCAGCTGACTTCTTGGGTTTGGACCAGTTAAGTAGATAATGTTAATAGATCTGCTACAGGTACTTTGTTTTGTGGGGCCTGGGATGGTGCAGTAGTTGGCGCCATGGCCCAGCAATCTGCTACCCGGGCACCTCTCTTTCAGCCCATGAGACAGGAGCCCCGCCATGGCCCAGCAATCTGCCACCCGGGCACCTCTCTTTCAGCCCATGAGAGACAGGAGCCCCGACAACAACGTGATGTTGGTGAAGCAGTGGTGATATGGCTGAAAAATTGTCGAAAACCACGTAAAACCCCAAATCACTCTTTGTTTTGGTTACTGTCTCTTCTCATTGTATGGTCTGGCTACGAGGGTTTAGCCTCAGCATTTGGACCTAAAGGTTGTGGGTTCAATTCTCGCTGTAGGGGGCTTAGAGTGTTTCACTATTTCTACATGCACTGATGGTGTGCAGCCACATTGCTGTATCACTGTTGATTGAGGGTTTAATTCCCGCTGTAGGGGGCTTGGAGGGTTTCTCTGCAGTAGTCCCTATTTCTACATGAAGTGATCATGACATATGGTGTAATGCCACACTGCAGTATCACCGATGGTTCCTCATTACCAGCCCTAGCTTGCATATTGCACCACATCAACATCATCCAAGTCCTGCAGTCAACTGGCGAAAGTGGGCATATGGCTGAGAGATTGCTGAGTCCCACTATAAATTCAACTAACCAACCAACCAACAATTTTAACTAACCTAGTTAAGTTTGACACAATTTGTCTTCATTATTGGAGAGTTAAGATGATATTGTACATTGCAAGGGCCCTTGTACAGCCATAACCTTATGTGATGTGCAAAGGTGCACATTCAGTGAAAAATATACAGTGCATAATGGAGATCAATAGAAAGTAAAGTGAAAGTAAAATATCTTATTTTAGCTACCTTGTACAACAAGCAATGGTGTCTTTGTGAGTGACATCTTTCTGAGTGAAAACATGTCATTCCCCGGAAGCACCACTGGGTGTCCTGAGCATGATTATTATTATTATCATTACTAATCTTGTGATTGTGAGTTAAAGTCCTTCTTACGTTTGCTTTAGCCAGCCTTGAGATGGAGCTTCAACACTGGTGACATAGATGATTGAGCTTCAACACTGGTGATATAGATGATGGAGCTTCAACACTGGTGATATAGATGATGGAGCTTCAACACTGGTGACATAGATAAAGGATTACTGAAAGCCATCTTGAATGAATAATGAAATCCAGTAGATATGAGTTGAGTTGAAGTTGAAATGTTGTTTTAAGTTGCAAGGGCAATATTTCAGCCATAACCCAAAGTAATGCGCAAGGTGCACATCGAGCGAAAAGACAGTTCACAAAAGGGATCGCTAGAAAGGAAAGTGAAAGCAAAAGGTCCCCATTTTAGTCGCCTTGTACGACAAGCATTGGGTTACTGAGGCCCTATTCTATCTAAGTGACACCACCCACGTCACTCCCCGGAAGCCCCACAGGGTTCTAGAAACAGAGAAAGTTTGGTCTAATTTGTTACAAGATGTAAATAGATTGCAGCTTCCATAAAGGTTATCACTGTGTCTGCTGTCACACTATCCCTGGAATGTTGCCCACGATATCGCTTGAACACTGGAAGTCAATTTCCTCACAGTGGCATCATGATGAAATGGTGATTTTGCCAGCAGTAGTCTCCGATTAGCTGATCTGTCTACTTGGAAGATTTATGTGTACTGTTATTGGATTTTACGTGATGTTCGTCATCTTTCGGTCATATTGCCTTGTTTTCACCTATATAATGTATCAGGGATCACAATCAGGGCTGACAGAGGTAGCCAGTGGGATTTGAGCGAGTGATTTGGGGTTTTATGTGGCTTTGTCAATCTTTCAGTTACATCACCAGACTCAAGCACCATCCATGCAAACCAACCAGCTTCCAAGGGACCTCTCTGGACCATCAGACTCGAGCAGAGATTGTTTAACTAGGCCAAGACACGTTTAACTGGTAGTGTGCATGCATGTAGATCGCGGTAAACAAAGTCTCTCAGAGCATAGACACCTCTCACAACAAACAAACATCAACAGCCAAAACATCACAGACCTCATTTCAAAGTTTCTGGCACCTGGCCCAATTTCCGCATTGCCGAGCTCTCCAGACGGAGAGACAGATCATAGCATGAAAGTAGCAGATTCCTCCACACCTGGTGTCTTCAAAGTATGCGCTACACAGTCATTATATCATCAAGCCCAGGAAGATATGAGCCTGATTCACACGCATAATGTAACGATATGCATCACCAGCGCCAAATTTAGATTGTGGTCTGGACAGAATCACGAACAAGAGGAATGTTTAACAGACAATTTTATGGCTGAATCAGATAAGTAACTACCTCATTTTGTAGTCGATGTGGCGGCTATTGCATACTTTCAGTAATATCCCCTTGTCGACCTTTGGATAATTACCTTTGCCAGTAGCTGTCCTAGATCTGTTGTTAGTTTCTGACCAAATGAGTGAGTGATGCTTTATTTAACATGGTTATTCGGCAATCTTTCAACCATATCACGATGAAGACACTGACATCATGTCTGGACCAGCCAGGATTTGAACCACAACCTCAAATAATGGTCAGGGTTCAATCTCTGGGCTAAAAGAGAGGCACCCAGCTGGGATTCAAACTCACAACCGCCAAGGCTAGCAGATTACTGGGCTAACGCCCTAACCACTGTGCTATCCCTTTTGCTACTCCGCAGAAAGTCAATATCCCCCACCTCATACCAAAGAAAGTAATTTATTCGCGCTGTTAGAATGAGTAGATTCCAACAGTTATATCTCGACTGATGCCACAAGCCGCACACAAGCCAAAAGATAAACTTACAAAAACAGAGCAAAAAATACATCATCTTGAAGCGTCACCAAATAAATCTACTATCCTTCCAAACATCCAAGCAACTCTGTTGGCACAAATCCAATTTGATGTCCCAGATAGGCTTCAAACCTGGACTCCCACCTCCCACAGCAGGTCTTCTCCGCTGCTGGAGTCCCTGGCAGATAAACACTCTTTCACTGGTATGAGCACATGTCCTCTATTAGCTCTTGCTGCCAGGCTTATCCATAAGAACATCCAATTTGATCATCCAGTCTGGCTATCACAGGTATCTCCCAAAAGATGAGGCTGAAGCATTACTTATGCTTATCTTCCATGCCTCATCAACAAGCTGGTATCACTAGCTGGGTTCGGTAATCACATCACCACACAACAATAAACGTGGAAGAATTCACTCACATGTAAAGAAAACACGGTGTCAGTATGTTGCTTCTAACACTGCTCTTTAATCTTCCAAGTTTCAACCTTGCATTCTTGTGCGTTAACAGATGTTGACCAGACTTGGTAATTTGAACAGCTTTGTTCATCAAATGAATGTATGCAGGAGTGAGATAGTGACCGAGCTTGGATTTAACATGGCATTGGCAAACTTTCAGCCATATCACCACAACGGCACCTACATCATGTGGCTGTCAGGGTTCAATCTCTGGTCAGAAAGATGTACCTCGCAGGATTCAAACTCAAAATTCTGTTAAGTCTACCAGATTACTAGGCCAACATGCTTAGCACTGCACTGTCTTTATCCCCGAGAGTGAGTAAGTTTGCATTTTACATGGTTTTCGGCAGTCTTTCAGCCACATCACCACGGTGTCACCAACAACACATCAGTGCGAGGCTCCAATATCTGGGTTGATAGAGAGGTACCCAGATGGGATTCAAACCATGATTGCCAAGGCTGACACTCTAACCACTGTGTTGTCCTGTATCCTGTGAAAATGAAAGAGAGAGAGACAGAGACAGAGAGACAGAGACAGAGAAAGAGAGAGCTGAACTGAACTGAACTGAACTGGTCAATAAAACAGTGAAGGGGAGGAGTATGAAGCTACACCTTTTCGCTGATGCCGAAGGGATGGAATGTTTTGAATGATATGGACTTTTACACGGTCTTTGGCAATCTTTCAGCCACATCGCCAGTCTCACCAACATCACCTCAGTGTCAGGCTGACAGATTGCTGGGCCGACACCACATCTCAAAACCTATCTGTTTACACAAGCGCCTTTGAGAGTATAAAGTTGGAATTTAGATATTATCTACAGCAAAAGCATGTGCCCAGTCACGTGGGACATCTTTTCCAAAACTCAGTGAAGTAAAGACTTTCGCCATGTAGCTGTGTTTATTTGTCAACAGTTACTTCCCTTGTGTGTATTTAACACATTTGGACTCCATACACACAAAAAGGCTATCATGAATAGGAGTGAATCCAGGGTATTGGACAGAGGCATTGTTGAAATCATAAATACACCAGGTCTGAACACGTCAACTTACACAACTGAGATTAATCCCAAATGTCGATCTCAATTATAAAACATCTGTGATACAACCCGCTGCACAATAGCTAGATTCTCCGACACATATAATCACGCTTCTATAATGATGGAAGAAGCTCAAGGCCAATTGGTTAAGTGACAAAACACCGACAGCATCTTCTTCTTTGCTGCCCAACACCATCTCTTAAAACAAACATCCGAATAATGTATGGACAACTCCAGAGCAATACATCCGTGTTTAGTTTTGTAAATTAACAGCGGCCAATCGATATTTTGAATATTCCTGCTAATGGAAGGTATTCTATCGACGTTCTTAGATCTTAACAAAATGCTGTCATGGAATTTCTCCATCGTCTCTCAGTGTTGTAATTACAGAGTGTAACAAAGATGCTGTATAACCACTGTCAATGCGCCAATTCCAGAAACATAATGGAGTATCACTGTTGTATTATCTCCAGCCTGGTCATATATCTCAACACATCAATACTAAAAAAAAGTCACCTTCAGAATAAATACGCGGACTAAAATCAATAGCCGAGCTCGGCAAGTTCTGCCCAGCGTGCTCGCTTCAGCATGTATCGCTGCGTAATCTGATTGGTGCTTAAATCAACACACTCGTATTGTCGTAAATTTCCCGATTTTAACCTCTGCGTGGAAGCGTTTCTTGACATAAGCTTAATGCAGTGTGTCTGGCTGTTAGCAGTGGGTAAGGAATAAAAGTCTCACAGGCAAAAAGTCCTGAGATGTTTGGCGATAAGCTGGTAGTAACCTTCCAATCAGGTCTTTACGGCTTGGAGAGCACACTAAACTCAGCTCAAGTGGAAAGGGGCACCCTCATCCTTGACTGCATCACATGAATACGGAATTACTTGGAACTGTGATAGAAAGTGTCATGGGCACTGTGCTTTGCTGTACTTCACTTGAGAGTACAAGTCTGGTGTTGTTCTGGAGTTTGTTATTGGTTGGTTTGATTTACACCGTGGAGGCACAGTGGTCATGTGGTAGAACGTTGGACTCGTGATCTGACGAGCCGGGTTCGAGTCCAGCTGGCGCCGTGGTGTACCCTTGGACAAGGTACTTTACTCCACTTGTCTCAGTCGACCCAGCTGAAACTGGGTACCCGGCGTGGAAGTCGGATAACCTTCAGTGCACCTCAGTGGTTTGCCTAGGTTGGACCTGGGTTATATAACTTATAATGCTTGAAGCGCTTTGAGCAGTGCGTAGTGCCGTATTAGCACGCCCCACTGGATTTAGCGCTATACAAGACTCAACATTATTACATTGGGACTCGGCAATCTTTCAGTCATATGCACACTTTGACCAGTTGCGTACAGGAGAGATAAGCAAGTGAGGGATTTGGGGTGTAACATGGTTTTGTGGCTATTGCATACTTTCATTTATAACCTATCATTCTTCTGAGTGAGTCTGGGTGGACCTCTGGTGTGTTCAGTCTCAAGCAACTACTGTCATCAACTATTTTACTAACTGATCTGTTCCAATTTACAAGAAGCATGAGGTCCTGCACTTAAGAGAAAAAGTCTGATTTGTACTGACCACTTGATTAGCCGACACAAAAACATACCTGCAAGAATGAGAGATAATTAATTACCTCTACGTCACTTCTTTGCTCCACCAAGAAACGGGACAAAGAGGAATGAAGTTAACAGGGTTATTGTGAGGGGAATATGGCTACCTGCCATGCCCACTCTTGGGAGTACGGGGCTGAAATGCAGTATTAAACTAGGGGTTGTGATAAAGTGAGTGAGTGATTTGGGTTTTAAGTGGATTTCGGTAATCTTTCAGCTACATCACCACGGTCGCAAAAACGTCACATCAGTGTCAGGGCTCCTGTCTCTCCTGGCTGAAAGAAGTGCCCGGGCTGCACTCGAACCACAATGGCCAAGATTTGCAGATTGCTGGCCCCGACTCACTCGGCATCCCGTGCTCCTGATCCAAACTGAAGCTGTATTAAATGGCAAGCATCAGGAACCTTGAGTTTTAGGAGGGACTCTGTCCCATCTGAGGCGCAGAAAGCAGTTTAAATGAAATGAACAAAGCAATCAAAACTTTTTATGAAGCCTTTGCAGCAGCTACTTAACATTTGGCCTTGGGCCTCCCAAGTTCCGCAAATGACATTTTGCGTTAGAATGTGCAAGTTTGTGAATACATTGGCCATTAACGTGAAAGAACTTTCCTCGGTACCGTAATTTTCAGATAAACAGATTATGGTTTGACAGTAAACGCTCCCAACTTCATTACATCAAAGGGCCTTCTCTCCGTTAAAAGCATCACTTTTACCAATCTATCAGGAAAGCGCCGGGGATATAGTGTTGTTGATACCAAGTGACTCTCAAGATCGAGATTTGATGCTGGTCAAAAGTGGATGACATCAAGAAAGTTTAGAAAGTTTGAAAATTTTCCTTGAGAAGTTTTGGTTTGCAAGATAGTAAGCGTGTCAGTACATAGTGGCCAGGTCGAGTGCGTGATTTGGAATTTTGTGGTTTTGGGCAATCTTTCAGCCACATCACCATGGTGTCACCAATGCCACGTTGGTGTGAGGCTCCAATCTCCAGGCTAAAAGAGAGGTACCCGGGTGGGACTCGAACCATGATTGCCAAGGCCACTAGCCACAATACCATCCTGTGCCTCGGGCCAGGAAGAAACGAAGACTGAGGGAGTGATTCAAGGATTTTACGTGGTTTTCGGCAATCTTTCAGCCACATCACCACGGTCTCACCAACATCACATCCATTTTGGGCTCCCGTTTCTCCAAGTAAAAAGAGAGGTACCCAGGGCGGGATTCAACCATGATTGCCAAGGCTTGTAGATCTCTGGACGAACACGTTGACCATTATGCCAACTGGCGCCTCAGGTCAGGTCAAAGGGAAGAAGAATTTTCTAAAGGGTTTGAAATCAGTTTCATTCACACCTGGCCACGAAGTCATACCTGATCAGTCATACCAGCCACGCAGGCTGACAGAGACCCAAACCCAGGCCCGCCTTGATTAAATGGACTGCAATGCAAAGTATTATCCAATTACATATAGAATTTCTTTTTCCACTCATGGCCACCGAGCAGCGCAGAAACCATTTTCAGCAGGGCCGACTGAGACAAGTGGAGTTTAGTACCTTGCCCAATAGTACAACACGGCACCACTAGCTAGAATCAAACCCGCGACCGAACCATTGTCGGATCACGAGTCCACCACCTAATGCCCACAGCTACCACGCCTCCAATCCAAGTTAAACTCCTGAAAGGACTGCATCAGATCAGAAGAACCCGCCACTTTCGTCAGATGTACATCAGCAGACTGCATCATCCTTGACCTTCACTAAACAAATTACCGCCGGAAAGTGGTCGGCTCATCCACCCACGCGGGGAACAAGGCAGCAGATTCACTCGCATATGACAACCAAAATGATGATCATGACCTTTAAAAGAGATCCGGTAATGGCCAACAAAAAAATTGAATGAAACCTCGCTGCAACATCAAAGTGTCAATAAGGGAAAGCACAAGCTGCAGCCGGCCGCATATTCATATAATTTTCTTCTGCAAAAAACAAGCTCCAATCAATTTGACATTGAATAGAGTACTTCATGTTTGTAGTCCAAATATGATGAAACTCATGTTGATGACTGCAAAACCAAAAGCAGACAATGTGCTTTCATTTGCTGAGTGTTGTATACCAAACTTCAGGGCAAGTGGTACTGAATTCAACATGGTGTTCAACAATACTTCAGTCATATCACCCTATTGAATTCAACATGGTGTTCAACAATACTTCAGCCATATCACCCTATTGAATTCAACATGGTGTTCAACAATACTTCAGTCATATAACCCTATTGAATTCAACAAAGT
>JAUELE010241299.1:0-11369 GCA_031471655.1 Diodora aspera
AATACATTTGTGACCCTTCGGCTCATACGCTATGGTTTATGACATCTGGTGTCTCTATCGACGCCATGTTCGGCGGACTACTTCCAAGAAAGATTAATCTTAATATACCTTACTTCGAGATTACTCGCCAGTTTGAATAGAGTATTTATCTACTCTATATCTACGCCAAAGCCGACGGTCTTTAATCATTACTTCAAACAAATTTCAACTCACTCATTTTTTTAAAAATAATGTAACAAGTGGTAAATTCGAAAATGGATTGACATAGACTTTAGAGAAATTCTTTAGTGTCATTATAATTTAGCATAGTAAAGACTATTTTACATCATTACAGTCAATACTACACGCGCTCTGATTGGTCTTGACGCGCAGACATATGTACGAGTCTTCTGGTCGGTTACGGAAAGAGTGGAAGTTAAAGATAGAAATGTATACAAATATTGCCGGGTGATACTGATAAAGTATATAGAAAAAGCAAGTTCAATATGTGAAGATAGCTATAATGTTTGTAAGCGTACTATACGGACGTCCAACTGAACCGATAAAAAGAAAAGAATATGCATTTTTTCCCAACCAAATGTGACCTTGTGTCACTGTACCTCAACAGTCTCTTCTGTCATTGATTTCGTTTGACTCTGTCATGCTAAGGAACGCTCTCTTGAATACCACATTATGCGACATTTGTTTTGTTTTGTTTTGCTTTATTTTGTTCTTGGTATCGTTTCTTTTGGACATCACTACAGATTATTTGTGTCTTTAAACATCAATTCTTAGCAACATATTTCAGGACGTAATTTATGGAAAAGTGCTTGTGTTTGCATTTTGATGGTTGTCTCCCTTTGTAAGTTGATGGTTACACAGTATATAACGTGTCCCTGAAATGTGGATGACTATTTTGGATGTCATCATAGTGGCCTGTGACACATGCAGCTGAGATTTTCGATGTGTTTCGCCAAAATGTTAACAATTTGGGTCGTCGACATTTATTTATTTCGAAAGAGAAAAGAAGCCTGGTAAGAACATTTTCGTATTTAAGAACAAACGTTAAAAAGTCCCTTATCTTTCATTTTATCGATCGAAAAATTCAAAGCGTTTCGAAAATTAAGCCGGTCCTTGGTTGGATTTTCTTATCAGGAATTACTTATTACTATCAATATTAAATCAAATGTTATTTGGTCCTTAAGTATATATCGAAATCGATGGGATGGGAGTATTTTCGTACCATATTTTTTAAATTGCAAAACAAAAACGCCATCGTTGGAACAAACGAAAAATGCCTCATGCAACACATCCATAACACCATAGATTAGTAAGATATAGAGAGAGACACACACAGAGGAAGAGAGAGAGAGAGATCGAGAGAGAGAGGGAAGCAAGGAAGAGCGAGCTAGAGAGAAAGGAATAGAGAGAGAGATGGAGAGACAAGGAAGACACAGAGAGGGGGGAAGCTAGAGAAAGAGAGAGCCAGAGAGAGGGTAGAGAATGAGAGAGAGTGATAGAACATAGAGAGAGAGCGAAACAGTAACTACATGGGATAGCATTAGAAAGGAGGCTAGAGCTGGAGAGTTAGAGAGAGAGACACAGAGAGTGAGAAAGAGAGCTATTTGACTCAAGGCGATGTCACTGTGACAGTATTCTAACTACATTTATAACTTTAACCCCTGCCGCTCCGTGACTTTGATAAGCATCGGCCTCAGGGAAACAAGATGAATCAGATATGTATTTCCATCTCACTGCATTTTCTGCTGTTTGGATGAGCTTGCTGATAACTAGACCTTGTTATTCATCCACATGCGTGCGTCACGACCGGATGCATGCTCCACACATAATCATGCTCACAAAAATGTGCATTTGGGCATCCTGACTTCAAAAACTATCAGGAAAATTTTAAAACTAAAACAAGCCTGAAGCTTTAGTGTATACACAATAAAATCAAAGACCTTGTATAGTGACATTATTGAGTCAAAACGTCATGAAACTAAAACATGAAAACCCAATTTATTATGGTGGTAATCAATATGACGACATCGCATTAGTCGCATGTCACTGAAGACGTATGCATTACTCTTAACATTAAAGTAGGTCAATAGTGGAAGTGAAAAAAACGCAGAGCAGACATGTGTGATTGTTTGCACCTCGTGGAGCTTCCAGGACCGGACATGATGTCATTTAAGAAGAAAAGAACCCCAGTTGCTCAATGCTTGTTGTACAAGGAGACTAAAATTGGGATATTTTCCTCGTTCTTCTATCTATCTCTCATATGAACGTTTTGTGATCTTACTCCTGGATGTGCACGGTGCACATCACATTGTGTTATTGCTGAAACATTGCCCTTGCCGTGTAAATCTCACATCATCTATGAATGTATGAACAGGTCAAATAAAACACGTCGCAGATATTTAGTCATGTTTGAGAAGTACCTTGCTTAAGAGGATCTTTGAGGCACAACGTAATGAGTAAGATACATATCCATCACGAAGGCATGCACAACAAGCATCGTGTTACTGGGGCACTGTTGGCATAATGTACGATTGTGCATCGTCCTTCACGTCTCGCAGATTGAAGCCTGGAATGTAAGTCGAGACTTTCAGAAACCAAAGGTAAGAAACGCATGGGGTTACCTCAACCCAGGTCGTTGTCAACGTAAAGCCGAGGCCACAAAGTATACATTTACTAGTCACAAATACATGCGTGTGTGGCATGCCCAGCTACATTCTAGCACCACGTCATTAATCCACTTCTGGAGGTTGGTAAGGTTTAGGACATTGTCTTATTGGCGGCAATATTTCCATTTATTCTTCCTGCTGTGAGTTAATTAAACTGACAATTTGGTAAGGTGTGATGGTTCTCCCAACAGCTAGTCACATCTAAGACCAATCCGCTGTCTGCAAATGGTCACATGGTGCTTGGTTCTTCATCATTACTGAATCTTATAAAAATTACTGTAAAAATGCGGCATATTGCGCCATGGTCAAATGTTGCTCGTCTGACACCCTTCATCTCCTGTTGCTGTAAACAAATGTCGTCCTACAAATGTACACTGTGTGACCACGGCATATGTCGCTGAAATCAAATCGTTATAATTTGTTTAGTGAAGTAAATGTGAACTCCTACTATTATATCACGCGTGTTATATAATATTATACTTGTGTCATACAATATCATCCCCTATTGATTACCATCAGTTGTTAGACATGAACGACATCGTTGCTAGATGGAGCTTTATGTCTGAATATCTTCAATTAACGCCTCCGTCGTCCTCCCTTGTCTGGTTCCTGATGAAGTCGTATTATTGGGGATAAGTTGTCCATGGGTTCATCCCGTCTCGGTTTGAAATGCTTCCTGGTTTGTCTGGAACACAAGTGATAAGTCGCCACCGACCGGTCTGCGTGACAATAATAAGATGCCTGAGTGTCTGAAAACAGATCGCTCACAAGTGTACCACGTTATTCAGAAACCTTATATACACTACGGGCGGATCCGGCGGGGGGGGGGGTGCTAATTTAAGTAAACCAGGATTTTTTTAATATATCAATAAGCGATATTTCTAGGCATTTGTACTGAAATCTCATCTACAATTATATGCCAAAGAAATTTACCGGATAGACTCCACCTCCCTCGGAAGGCTTCGTATTCCTTGGCTTAAGCCCCCTCCCTCTTTCTCGCGTCTTGTTCCGTCCCTCCATTGAGCACTTTTGACATTCATCTGAGAAAACATTGTCAGTGATTTACGGGTTCCTCGTGATATCATTTCAATTAAATAAACATTATCCGGCAAGATTTGAACCTAGCCAATAGGTACTGACTTCAATCCGTGACTGGGTAACAGCTAACTATGTGCAGTCAACTGTTCTTTGTTGTTCCTAGCTTTCGCTTGAAACACGGCTTGATACTTTTCACTTCGGTTAAGCACATACACACCTTAGTCAACACCCTGAAGAACAACATTCTGCTAGTTTTAGAATTTTAACAAGCCATCCCACCGGATACCCGTCTCACACCTGTTGAACTAGATAAATGACCAATAATTTCTCATCAAATTCTCTTTATCAGTGAACCGTTGGCAATACCATTGCTGATAATGAGAACAAATAAAAACGTCGACGTTATCAACCTCTTTGAAGTATTGATATTGTCAGTTGTGTGATCAGTTTATTCAAATAACAATTTTACACGTGAGTACCTCTTCTAATGTCGGCGATCATTCTCAGTCACTGAATCAGTTAGCTAAATTGACCATGTCCTTTGTTCTTTTTTTCAACAAATTATATTCCCGGAATTTCCGGTAGAAGTTCATTCAAGCATTTTCTAGGGCAAAACAAATATTGCAGAAAGCGTGACACATACAAATTCTTGATTCAAATAGAGAGAATTAAATCATTCACAGGTTTACTTTAATCAGTATTAAAAGGAAAAGCGTATTATAGACTACTCTGTGTCAATACTTGTATCTTAAAAGGTATAAACTGGCAGCCGCAAATTTTCACCAGCGAATAAATCAAGCACCTGTTTCATCTGTTTGAAGACTGGATACGGGACTTATTTATATATTTTGCTCTGTTAATTTCATTATTCAAGATTTTATGAATAACAAACGAGTGAATTTCTATGACTTCAACATGAGAATGGGGCATTAATACGAATGCTGTTGTTGTTCGAGAATGATTTTCATACATAGCATAGCATCCTGACATTTATTTTTCTTAGCTGATATGCATGATATGAATGGAAGCTTTTGAATATGACTTCACAAATTACGTCACTGTTTTATCGCTTTAATCTGCACAATCAGCAGAGCGGAAGTCCAAAGGATCAGTTCATATCTACACTGAGGGTCCATACAAAGGTCGCCTTGGATAAAACCCCTAGGACAAAATCCCCTCAAATTATATGCATAGTAGGACAAAACCCCTTCCTTTACTTTTGTATGTTTACAACGGTCATGTTAATAGGCAAAAACAAATAATGATATATGGTTCCGATAAAACCAAATTAAAAGTTTCTGTTTGTAGGTCAAATTTCTATATTTTTAATCGAAACGTATAAAATATTAGCTAGAGTTATAATAGATTTGATTATACTCATACATGTATCAAGTGTAGAGTCACATGCATAAGAGTTGCTGGAGAGAAATGTATCTAACACGATTTTACTGACATAAACTTATATGATCGACTTCAAAGACTAAAAATGTTCTAGGAAATATTTAAACTATTTTATTATATTTAATTTGTATTCCTTCAAGAGCCTATAATGCACAGTTTCATGGAATAGAAGCTAGCTAGACTTGCTTTAGGAGACTGGCTAAAGGCTTTCATTATATAATTAACAGAATTCCACAGTCATGGGGCAGGACTAAAAGCTAGCTAGACTTGCTTTAGTAGTCTGTTAATTTTAAATTTAAAGCATTTAGCCAAACTTCCACAGTCATGGGGCAGGACTATCGACTTCATTGCATTGTAGATTATCTTGCTATCTAACAGGCTTCATTTGTATCTTAAGCCTATGATAACATTATCAGCTAGACAATAATCATGACGTCACTGCACGGTTAATGAGGTCTTTAATATTGAGTTTGTTTGTTATTGTACAATACTTAAAATGCCTACTTTAATAATGAATGAAACACTTTACATGAAAGATAACTACAAGTAATGTGAAGAATAAAGATTAGAATTTTTTTTACATCATGTTATTCTCGTTTCGGGGGATTTTGTTCGTGAGGACTATTGTACCAGGGTTTCTCTTTTGTCCCAAGGGGCTTATGTCCTAGGAGACGTTTGACCAGAAGAAACGATGCTAAGTCTTTGAAATAGGACAGAAGAAAAACACACGTATGTGTATGTTGCATATGTAATAGATATCTATTTAAGAGAACGTTCTTTAAGTATGACAGAGCCAAATGACAATCCATGACAGCAGAGACTTTTCAAGAACGGTGAAAAGGTACATGAGGTTGGAAAACAGATTGAATAATTGTTTTGTCTATCGTTTCTTTTGTACGTCAGTATAGTTTGTATTTCCAAGTACAACTGTACTGATTAAAACAAATTACATGTACTCTGTAGCAAGACGGAAGTAAGAGGGCACGATCTCGCGTCACTCAGTTGACGATTGATGTCAAGAATATTCCTGTGTTGAGAATAACGCTGGGATGAAATCCATGGTTTAACGTTTTGGGATGTTACAACACTGACCACACCTGACTGAAGGCGCTAAGTTTGTGGTTTATCATTGCTTGTGACAAGATCGCATGAAATGTAGTTAGAAGTTTGGTGTCACTTTTAAAAGTATACTCTCCCAAACACAAAACGCACATGTGAATTTACATACTCAATGCGATTGCTTCAAAGTTCGCAAGTGATATTTGCACTCACCTATACACACACACACACACACACACACACACACACTACTTAGGTTCGCATTTTCACACTTTCACACACACACACACATGCTAACATATTCTCCTGTCCACTCATACCCATACCCACACTATCCCATACACACTCATGCACTCACACACACATGCTCGCATACATATCAACCCTACACACGTACACACATCCTAACCCACCCTAACCCACCCACCTACACATATACATACCCACAAACACAGTCATCCAGCCATCCTGTTCCCAGTCATCCAGCAGACACATCATATGAACTAAAATAAAAGTTGGCATCGGTTTATTTTGCACTTAGGCAAGATTACAAGATTAAATCTGAGAAAGAAGGCAGCATACAAACAGCGAATCATTATTTTAGTCTCTACAGTCATTTGGTAGTTGTCAACGGATCGGCAGTCTTAAAATTTCATTATATTCATGAACCATATCTCTTGTAACAGCCCGGTCCCTATTCTTCAGAACTGCGCCGAGGGCCCGGCTACTATTACAAGCCCGGTGCTCATTAGTTTCACCTTAGTTTCTCGTTCGTTTTATTAATAAACCTTAAAGAACTTATTTCAGTACAAATGTAACTGAAACGAGACCCTATACGTGTACACTAGCCCGACCCCTGCTGGAGACCGCGCCCTGATTAAAAGCTCTTATTAAGGTCCACTTATTAAGATGCTCCACAATATTTTCCTCGAGATCGTATGAGATCATAATGTTGTAGTAACATCATTATTCGAAATGCTTCTTATATATAAATAATATTTTATGTAAAAAGTCATTTAATGCCAAAGAGTTTTCCTTTTTTACGGTTTAATATCATAACTTTGCTACGTACTTTCAGAAAAAATTCAAAAAGCAATTATGATCTACACTGCTTTGACATTTTGACAACTTGATATCTGTACACTGGGTTTCGTTTCTTTTAAACGATATCTCTACTTTGAAGACTGAACCATCTTCCGTGTATGCCGGTACGTGCGCACCTAAGTTGTTTACATAACGACTAGACGCCATGTTAAACCCTGAATTAGATTAGGTTTGCAATAATGTACAAAAATGCTTAATCAAATTGTATTAAGAGTTCAAGTGATTTGCAACTGAACTTTTATCTTTATATTAGATAAGATTTTAAGAAAGGTGGGACTGGACATTGTATTAGCTAATGCCTGAGATAAGACTTACGTCAAATAAGGTAAGACTGCCAATGGCTGTCTCTGAAGTAAAAGTAATAGTTTGATGTTTTTTATGAAATTAAAATGACATATATTTATAATAAAATAAATACACGAGTCCCCTGCAGCTATCTAGAATGAATGTTTGTCTCTATTATAACAGAACTTCAGAGTCTGGATGGCAGACTAAGACTTTGTATACTAATGTCCAAAAGAAACGATGCCTTAAAATACGAACGGGGAAACAAAGACATATGTTGCACAAAATAATGAACGAGCTGAATGACATGCAATGATGAGTTGAGCTGGCATCGTGCAGTGCACGGAAGTCACGAGCTTGCGAAGTAAAGCAATGTAGGGGCCGGAAAGTAGTTGGATGGGTGTTCGGCTGGTGTTGGAAAACTTTCCGACCTTCAAGGATTCGCCCCTGCCTCTCGCTGAGACACTGACTGCCAGTGGTGCCACCTTGGGCAAGTGGCTTTGTTTGTAAATTGCCTCAGTCCACCCGGCTGAAATTGATCGGAAAGTGATGGTGATGTGAAAGTTAACCTTCTAGCGCCTAACTGGCAGCTTGGATTGTATACCCCCTGGGGAGTTGAGAAAGACTGTGAATTGTACATTGTTCCAATGGCCAGGGTATTAACGTAGAGCGCTTTGAGCATGCACCTTGTGTGTAAGCTTAGTGCTATATAAGACTCTAAATTATCATTATAATGAACAGTGACACAACGACGCATGGGACTGAAAAAAGAGATTGAATGATTGTTAAAATATTTGTAGCGTTTCTTTTGGGCGTCAGTATACCACACTTTACAAAGTATAAGATTTAAACTGGTCTGCCACTAGATGTCGTGTCACATTTCGTACGAAGATTGAAGCTCAGCTGCTACTGCTAATATCAAAACTTAATTAGATCTGTATATTCATGGTCGTGCAAGACAAGACTAAAAGTGGGGTACTGCTTTACATGTTGAAAAAAAATAAGGAAGATATAGGAAAAAATATATGTGCTATTTAAGTCACATACTGGTAGTGGAGGAAAGATCGTAATCCTAGGGGCAATCTCGAAATCTTAAAGTAAAGACCATGTCGTGAGGGAAGTAGTATCAGTACTCAAGATTCTTTCATCTTGCCACAACTTGGCAACTCCAAATGACGTCCTGCGTCCTTCAATTCAAGATCGGAACAGACAGTGATCAGCATTATGTACTTTTAACGTTATGGACGAATGTTTAACGAGATATGGACTCGCCCACGCTGGTTTAAATGGCTTCCTGAAGTTATTCGAAGGTTGAAATGGTTTTTTTCCCCAGATCGGAATAAGAGCTGACAGGTAATTTCATACTGGCATTCTTGAAATGAAAATTCATTTCTTTCGTTATGGTATTGTTCTTGATCGGCTTTTATTATAGAAAAACTCTTTCGCAGATGTAAGATTATAACAATCCATACTTTTGCAAAATATGTAGAGATCTCCTTCTATCCATATTAAATACTAGTATAAGATACTTATCGGTAAAGCTCGTCTGTTCTAAGTTGTGACATTCTTATCTCAAAGCAGTGGTACTTTCCCATGGCTATGCTTTAGTTTCATATAACTGATTAAGCAATTAAAAAATAGAAACAAAAAAGTAAATTTAACCATCGGAACATGATGGATGCATTGTTATTAATAAACGAAACTGTATCCTACAGCCGTTCAAATATAATGTGAATACAATAATATACTACTCAAAAAAAGAAACGCATAGCACATATTTTAAAGGCCGGGGTAAAAACAGTGATTCTAGCACCCGCTCGCTCGTTAAAGTGAGTGACAGACTTTCAGCCAATCCAAGCAGAGATTCTGGACTGTGGCAGGGTTCCACAGCAGAAAGAATTTATAAGATCTACACACGAAATTGTAATTTGTTTGGAAATTGGCAGTGTAATTAAGATTTAAATCTTCAAAACTGTCCACTGACCACAGACCAGGTAACATGCCCAATGCAAATGGGGTCTTTCTCGAACGGTGCAGTACTTCCATGGTACCCTTGGTACATGTTGATTAAAGCGTTTAGGATTAGTCAAAATGTACCCAAGATACTTTTACGTAGTACTCCGTACGAGAATGACCCCACTAGCGTACGTAACCGGGAGGTCACATTTTGATAAAACGTTTAAGACATTATTCACTTGGAAGTAATGCATTGCTTCACTCCTTTGTGTTTCAGTAGCTTTATTATCTCAAAGTAAGGTTCCGTAAAGACTTTTGTCAAGACCCTGATGCATCTATACTTCATCTTACTTCCACTATACATCTCCGCTTGAGCTTGCCTCATGCTTAGGCAGTGCTATCACAGGAGATATGTTCTTAGAGGAGTATACTTCCTTCTCACTAAGCTCTGACAGTTACAACCAAATAGCCTGAGACAGAAGGCTAGGTCCGTACTGTTGAAACTCGCCAGGTCTCGTATTCTCAGGTGTGATAAAGAGACAGCATTTCTACTGAGCTCAATGAAATTTTTGCATCAAACATTGAAAAATGATATGACTTCCAAATGCAAACGTGTCGCCTACTGGGCGTTCTGGGAATGCGTGCGGATGTGGATGGAGATACCGCGAGATTTGCCTCCCTGGTGTGAGACGTGGGCAGGGGTCTGTCTAGGAACAGAGATAGTTTGTCCTGCCTTATCTTCACGCATACCCACTGTCCATTATTTATCTCCACACTCTTCTGAAATGACATTCATTTATCTCTCGCGCATTCTCGCGGTATCTGAAACTGTCAAGCAGACGACACTACGAAGGATTCTGGGTAATGCCACTTCATGCGTGTTATCCTTTATAGCCTCCTTCCATATCTAAGTCAGGTAAAGTTTGACAAAAGTGCATTCTTTCTATCTCAGATTCTGCCGGATAAGCGCTAATGGTACGTTTCATTACGACCCATGCGCTGTAGACAGTACACTCGTCAAACGGGGTGCTGTCTTATGTCGGTTGGAACGAACCGCGGCGGTAGCGCATCTAAATGTGGATGACCCTCTACACAACGTATACCGATGAATAAGGCTACTTATGTTAGAAGTAAATCAAGTCGTATTAAGGAGTCGAACTGAAGCAGACGATAAGACATTTTTTTCAGAGACACAAAGCATTTGAATGACGACACGGGCCAGTGAATTTATGACCTCCTTCTTGAAGATCATCTTTGTGTATACGTTTTCCACTTGACTGAAACAGGTTAAGAAGGATTACAACTATACCGTCCGGCAGTCGTATTTTTGCAAGCACGGCGCTCGGTCAACTCCGACTTGTCCTCGGGCGGCCTGGACAACATGTCTAATTACTCTTGACCAGTTGCCCTGAACCCTGGGGTAATCAGATCCTGAAAGACTGGATTAATTTGGTTACGACCACAGTGAATTAGACCTCCCTTCAGAACCCTAGGGGACAACGCTGTATGGTTTTACACGACCTGCTTTGTCCGATGGTACGAGTTATTTGGTCGAGTGTCGCGTACTTGAGAAAAGCGCGTTTCGTAAGGATTGTGATTCTGTATGGGTAAGTCCATAATTTATAGATTTTTTTATATTTTGAAATATTTGTCCAGTAACTTCAATGTCAAAACGGAAATTATGGACATATTTGTCACCATTGTATAGGTATTAGACCTTCATCAAGTCCCTGTGACTGTGATTAT
This sequence comes from Diodora aspera, assembly GCA_031471655.1. Taxonomy (NCBI): domain Eukaryota; kingdom Metazoa; phylum Mollusca; class Gastropoda; order Lepetellida; family Fissurellidae; genus Diodora; species Diodora aspera. The sequence continues at coordinate 11,256 of JAUELE010241299.1, forward strand.
GCTAGAATGCTCTGTTTAAAATGATATCCCTTTAATTAGCCTGCCAGCCACAGTGACAGCATGGATAGGGTGATATGCATTACCGATACACATAGCAATTTACAATTAATAACA
>JAUELE010241310.1:0-11368 GCA_031471655.1 Diodora aspera
GAATGATTGACAAATCACAACATACATGTACACAATAAATTGCAAAAGAATCAACAGATATGTATTCTACATCTGTAGAGAGAAACGCTATCAATGTATCGTCAATCGTTATGGCGCACCGAGTATTCTCTACAGTTTGCCTTAGACAAGACTAGTGGACTAAACGTTGCTAATGATAATAAAATGCCAATATACCTGACACAATCTCTGATTGAAAGGTGTCCTCCCATAAGAACTACATCCCATAAGAACTACGTCCCATAAGAACTACAGGGATTAATTAAGTGGACAGGCTCACCCCCACGGCCCCAAATGTTCCCAGGGCGGTAGAATTCAATGACTATGTAGTATCAACTTGGGTAGACGATGATGCGCTATTTCCCATCGGACTGTGGAATCACTACGCAACAACAGTATCAAGAACAAACAACAACTTGGAAGGCTTCCATTCAAGATTGAATCGATCCTTGCCCTGCAGACATCCAAACTTATACAAGTTCATCGATCTGATCAACGGGATAGAAAAGGTTGAGAGGACAAAGGTTGCCCAAATTGGACTTGGAGCTGCACCCCCAACACAGAAACGGGTCTACCGAGACTCAGAACACAGACTACAGAGACTAAAGGGACAACTTCAGCGAAATGAGAAAACTGCAATTCAATATCTCGATGCAGTTGGCTATCTGCTCAAGTTGGGTTAGATACTCAGTTGTGTACAGTGACATTCAGTGACATTATTATTATTATTAATATAAGTATTATTCCTCAGTGACATTCAATATAATTATTTACAACAGATCATGTAAAATTATGTGAATAAATAGAATATTTATAATGAGTATTAGATATCAGATACAACAGATCATGTAAAATTATTTACAACAGATCATGTAAAATTATGTGAATAAATAGAATATTTATAATCATTTCTGTTTTGCTTTGTTTTTTTAACTCGTGTCTCCAAGTGAATCATTCAGGTTGGGCTAGTCCATTAACGAGCAACAGGTAACACAGCACTAGCGCTGTGTTCACCAGGCCGTGACATGTGTTGTTTTAAGCTGTAGTTCTTTTGGGACGTAGTTCTTTTGAGAGGACACCCCACTGATAATACTTCAAGGTACCAATTTATTGGAATGTTAGAACGTTGATGCAGGAAATCAATACAAGCTTAGGGTTAAATATTTATCTGCAACTTCAGTTATATCAGCGCAAATATTTCCATATTTTCTTGACAAGCATTAAACCGTCTGTTTTACTATCAGATGTGACCTTTTATTTTGAGAATACCAGCTTTTGATCTTGTTTTTGTCAAACGGCTTCCTTGCACATCAAAAGAAAGACAGAGACAAGCGGTGTGTATTGGATGCATTACATTGTCGTATACTTTACACTTTGAGTAGTACTTGTTATGAACTGTTGTGAATGTCTCTTTGTCTTTCTGGGCCATGGCCACTGATGTCTGACTTTGAGGTCAGTCTTGGCTTTTGTGATGGATAGTGAACATCTTCCTTTAGTTGCACAATAAAAAGGATCCTTACTCTTCCAGATTATCACATCTTTTGTGCTTCCTGGTTTGGCAATGTCACGTATAGGCATCCACACCTGAGGGCAACACAAATGAGCATCTGCTGTTGGCACATCTCTTTATGGCATTTCAGCTGTCCTCTTCTTTCTGTTTACATTGTACACATTCATTATTTTGCGGTACCGACAATACAATGTCTTACCCATACACGCAGAGTCATCATGACACAGAAACGAAAGTATTTCTATTCTACTGAATGTCAGTTGAGTATTATATGTTGAACTCGGTTAAAATTATTTATCTCCAGTACTTTAAAGTGCATTGATAAACGTGATAATCTTTGAAAGGCAATTGAATTATTTGTTTAAGTGGTCCGCGGTTATACATGTAAGTAATGAGAGTGTTTTGATGAAAGCGGTACTCCAACAAAAGCTTAATATCTTCATGAAACGTGGAACTCGTGCAAAATCAATTAAGAATTTGGCGATAACCATACTCTATTAAAGGTTAACTGAATATTTTGATTTCTCTGTTCAAAGTAAAGTCAATATTTATTTTGATGAACATTGTGCACTTTTAAAAAGTAAAAGTAGCGTTTGATGAATGCAATACTATTAGTTTGAATATTGAGTATTGAGTATCAAGACCGACGGACTGTTGAAAGTAAGTTAAGCGTTTTGATGAAAAACGATATTCTGTTTGAAGTAAATTACATCTCTTGATGATAGTTGTTCAGTGTTAAAAGCGATTTGAGTATTTTGAGGAAAGTGGTTCTCTCTATCGAACATTCAGACGTCTTATCTTTCGCCATACGGGAAGCAGTTCAAATCAGTCGACCTGAACCTAAGTATCTTCTGTTGGAAATGCTTAATGACAATTCAACTTGAGATAATTAAACTCATGCGCAAAAGTAACGATGCCAACATTTATTTCATTAACATATGTGATAAAATTCTGATTAATGTTAATTATCGTGCCTTTAAGTGATAGTCTTTTCTGCGTATTCTGTATACATAAAGTAATATGACATATCTTCATCTAAAGACTATTCAGTTTTGACAAACTGTGTTCCATTGTGAAAACAAATCAATGTTATGGTTGGTGTCGTTACTTTTGCCCCTAAGTATGTTTTTGTTCCTATTTGTTTGTCACGTATCATGCACTCAGTGCTTGAATATGATATCATAAAAGATTAAATAATCTTACTCCATGCATGAAAAGCACGTACATTTAAATTTTAAGACGGAAAGGCCATGAAAATTGAAGTTTTTAGTGATATTCTAAAAAGTAAATTTGTAATCGATTCGGTTTCTTTTTTCTCACTGAGAATCAGATAGTCTTACTGAAGCCAGTCATTTTACCAGCTCCTTTTGACCGTGTTGCTATTGCTGTCGGTGCTCGGGGATAAAGGTATCATCAGTTTCTCTTCCTTCACGGAGAAGCACATCAACAAGCATTTACCCCGCTTTCTGGCGTAATCCCCCGCAGATAGGATGCTCATCCAATTTGGCCTCAATGTCCTAGCTAATTAAAGACATTCAGCCCCACACTGCATCAGCCACAACAGTATCACAGTACCATCCACGCTGGCTAACGCGACTGGACAAGCATGGATACGACCGGAATTAATATGCTAGTTGAGATCGACCTCAGAGATCCAGACAACGCTATTAGCTTATAAATATGACTTTATGACGGAATGTTCAGAGTCGATTTATTTCCATTAGATGCCTGTCATCTGACACACGTCAACTTCGCTTGATTATCAGATGTTCTGTCACAACGGTGTTGTCTCTAAAAGTTCCATGTATATTGATGGCATTTTTAAATTCCACGGCAAAAGCAATTTTCGATGACGCATGGACTTCTCCGTGGCGCTAGGGCATATGCACGAATTTTATCGGTTAACAATTATGTAAACACTTATATCGATGTCTGTTAAAGGTAACTGAGTTTATTAGCAATTCTAAATAGCCAGTCGTGATTAAAGCGAGGTTGCCCTCGCAAATAGTTACATGAAACAGCAATTAGAGTTGTTTACATGCCAGCTTCAATTCACTGGGATGTTTTATCATTAGTCGTTATTTTATATTTTACAACATCGAGAAGTCTTTTGTAAGTTATGCAGGCACGACACAGTTGACACTGCTACGGAAGCAGATAACAACAGGGGTGGACACAGGGTTTGGGGGAAGCGGGGGCGTGAAATATAATGAGGGTTTGAGGGTCATTTATAGCAGCGCCGTGTGAACAGTGTTTGGTGCGTTCGGCACCAACTGGATTAGGTCTCCGCAATTTCACAAAAACTATACTGACGTGCAAAAGAAACAATATTAAATGATTTCAATTATTTTGCCTTACATCTTTATGTCATTGTTGATGATTAAAAGAATGTTTGGATTCTAATGAGTGTAATCTGATTGACATCAAGTCATGGGTAAACAGGACCCTAATCTTAAAGGAATATCTCTTGTATATGCGACGTATGTGTGAATTTATTCAGTGGTCTCTCAAAATCTGGGTATCGTTTCTTTTGCACGTCAGAATATATTAAAATTTACCAGTTTACAAGCCTTTTCATTTTGCAGTCAAAGTTCGAGGGGGGTCACGCCAGCTTCGCCCTGTTAAGGCGTGTTTTGTAATACTTGACGTGTTCTATAATACCGACGTGATTTGTAATAAAAGTTGACATGTTTGCAATAAACAGCTGGACGGGAATTGATTATACAAAATTGATGTGATAAGGGGTGTCAACGTGCTTTGTTATCAAAACTTGGATTTTTCAATTCTCAACCAATCAGTCGTTACGAGACATGCACGTGTAAAAGTGTGATGACATAAGTTTAAGAGATGAAGAGATGAAGACCGTCAATGCGGTTTTAACAGTCCTTGTTAAGAGTATTTTCCAAAGTTTGCTTGTTGCAGTGATATGTTATCGAAAGAAACTTATCGTCATCATCGTCGTCGCTTTCATCATCATCTCACAGAGCAATATAATATCCCAACGTAATCCACTTGGTTGGACTTTTGAGCATTTGATCTGTGCAATAACCATCAGATTGTTAGTAGTTCTTTGTAAAACCCTAATCTATCATGTAATACATAACACGTCAGAGGTATGCAATGAAAAGGAATGTGTGTGCATTAACTCTATAATTTATTACAAAACACGTCAATTTTTTTATTACAAATCACGACGTCACCCCTTATTACAAACCACGTCAGTTTTAATATCAAAGCATGTCGAGCTCTTCATTACGAAACACGTCAAATTGTATTACAAAACACGTCGGTATTACAAAACACGTCAATTTTTTATTACAAATCACGACGACACCCCTTATTACAAATCACGTCAGTTTTAATATCAAAGCATGTCGAGCTCTGCATTACAAAACACGTCAAATTGTAATACAAAATACGTCGTTATTACAAAACACGTCAATTTATTATTACAAATCAGGACGACACCCCTTATTACAAATCACGTCATTTTTAATAACAAATCACGTCGAGCTCTTCATTACAGAAAACGTCAAATTTTATTGCAAAACACGTCAATGTGTATTACAAATCACGTCTGTATTACAAATTCCGCCAGTATAACAAAACACGTTAATTATTACAAAACACCTGTTACCTGTGTACTCTTGATTACAGGTGGTCAAGATGCTGATTATCGTCGTGTGCCTATTTGTGTTGTGCTGGCTGCCGCTGCAGACCTATAACCTCTTGTCCATCACAAACCCAGACGTCAACAGGTGAGGGTTTTAATATCGGTTCAGAATATCATTTCACAATGTATAATTTTCGTCCCTCTTTAGAGACAATACAAAAATTCATTTCGCTACTTGGCGGGGGATCTTTTTGACGAAACAAGCCTTGGGCTTACAAACAACAGAGCTTCTGTTCACTCGTGCTTGTTGTAAATTTATCATGTGATATTTTCTCTATATTTTCTAAAGATGTCTTTCTAAGCATGTGTATATTTCGCTGTATATTTTGTGTTTTAGCTGAACGTACTCCGCTCAGGCGATGCAGATATGATTTAATTAACCCAATGTACGTTAGATAATGGCTTTATTGAACATCAATTACAACTTGTCTTTCAACCTAGATATCGAATATGCTGGAGGGTGGGAGTGCTGGCAGATTTTTCTCTTGCAATCCATTGTTTATCTGATCGCATGAGACAAAATATTTTGGGTAGACATTTGCCTACAACCTATAAGTTTTGAATTATTTTTAATTAAAGAGTACGTTTCATTTTGAATGGAATTACAGAAATACAAACTGTTAGAAGATTAATGTTGATCTGGAAAAAGTCATGGTACATTTCACAAATATAACACAGCCTCATAGCGGCTCTAACATGCATAAGGAAGAGGCAGTGCATAATGCTCAGTGACGTTTGCTTCATTTGCTAAGAGAACTTTCACAACACCAAAAAAAAATGTTCGTATCTCTGCAATCTATTCATGTTAACTCTTGACTCATTTATTTTCTCCAAAATTGTCTGCAAACTATCTATTTTCAACATCTTCCAACCTACACATCACTCAATTCAAATGATATCTCTGCAATCTATTCATGACATCTGTTGACTCATTTATTTTCTCCAAAATTGTCTGCAAACTATCTATTTTCAACATCTTCCAGCCCACACACCCCTAACTTCAAATGGTCGCTCCCTAATTAATAACACCTGCTCTATAAAATACGCCTAGCAGAGTGTAGTTGATCCTACAACAGTACACCTTCGTTGTATAGTTGGTGTTGTATTCTTTAGTAATGAATTACTGAAGAAAACGAATGAATCAATGTTTTATTTATGTTCCAGCTACAGATACATACACATTATATGGTTCTGTTCCAACTGGTTTGCCATGAGTAACTCTTGTTACAACCCGTTCATCTATGGTTTGCTCAATGTAAGTATTCATACGGAGTTGAAAATGGATTTCGTACATATGTTCTGTTCATTTTGATTATTGTGTGTTGTTGGTATATGAACATAAAGCATAAGGCTAAAACTAACCAGTTTCAGCTTGTGCAAATCGTAAAGTACGGTGAAAAAGCACATGAGCAGGTAACTCAAGCATTTTAACTTCAGTTTGGTCGGATGACGAACTTTGTCAAACAGTCATTAGAAACCATTTAAAAAGTCAGTTGTTAGTAGGGTTTGTGTAACTCACCAGGGTAACTTAGAGTCGTACTGATAATGTCACCCCCACCCCGACCGCTTCCTGTACCAGACCATACAGAGCCATTAGTGTCGCACAGATAGTGTCATCCAACCCGACTACGGACCTTCCCCATGACCCCTCTGATAGTGTCACCCACTGCACCCTGGAGCTCTTAGTGGACCTCTTGCTGTGTGAAGAGCAGAAGAATTGGATTCAAAATTTCATCGTGATGCAGTATGGCAGTACCATACCGTGGACGATAATCAAATGAGATCGACCGTTGGCACAAAATGCATGTCATACTACAGTATATTACGCTGCGCCTCCAAATCGATCAACCTCACGCTTTGTCTCATGGGACGCCAAGACCGAGTCCAGACAACTTACATCCAACTGCCAAGTGTATGATACCACAACAAACTAAAGAGAATTACCCTCACTGCATTATAACCAATGATCTTTTAACTGTGTTGAGTATATGTGCATGCACTTCCGTTTCTCCGGACACTCCCTTTTCCTAAACCCTAAATCTCCTCCTCCCTCCTCTGGTTAATCTAATAACTGATACAATGCCCATTTGAATTTGATCTATGATCACCATTGCCATGGTGTATCTTGCTATATGATTGTACTGCGGTGAATGTCATTCCAGATATCTTAGACTATCGTTCTTGTTCTTTTCTAACCGTGCTTCTATCATATGTGAGAAATGTAGGGTGATCACCTTAATCAGCAAAAGTATATGTATTTTCTTTGGTCAGGTATTCGCCTTTTAAACGAGTAAACTGATATTGTTCTCCACCGCTGTATTTTACTCAGTACGGAAATCAACCCAAAATAAGATAAATTATATTCTGTTGTGAAAGACGGATATAATACTGACCAACTTTGTTATCAATTTTATTGCTTTCTATTTTATTTATACTATTTAGCTGTAGTATAAAAGCCAATATTCAGTCGCATATCTGTTGTACAAATACCCCAGTGCGATCCTAAACAGGAGGTAAATTGCGTTAGTGTTTATACATGTACTTCTGTGCGTTAATGTTAACCAGTGGTAATAACCATTTACGCATGACTCAATTTTGTAAATCCCTGCATATTGCTGCGCAAACTATGATTATGTGCAAATGGTAGTTCTGTTGTGCACTTTTTACAGAATGCGAGTGGGAGTTTTCCATCCAGGTACATTTTATAATGATCTCTTTTCCATGAACTCGGTCGTTTAGAACACATGTTTTTCAATGCTGCGACTCATGTGTTTGAGCTCTAGTAAAAAAGTAATTAAGGATATCAAATGTCAATGCATATAAAGCTCTTACAGAACTTCGTTGACTGGTTACTTTTTCAAGCATCACGCAACCCCCAAATCTCCTACCCTGACAGACCAACCAACAAACACATTAGAGCAGTACTGCGTTTGAATTTTGCACTATACAGGTATTTCTTTAATAATAATACAAAGTAGTAGTGTCGTGCCATAAGCATCCTGATGACACTGCATTCTGGTAAAAGGTGACCAGTATTTAGTTAGCCTAACTTTACGGACTTGGTGAGACGTCTGTGGCAGATTTCTTTCGGCCTAAAAGGCTATATTGCATACCGTCGTTCATACACATGGTGAATGTATTGTCATCTGTAAACGTACGTATTTGTTCGACTATTTCAGGAGAAGTTTAAGCGGGAGTTTCGGATCCTGTTCGGGTTGTGTCCGTGCAAGTGTGCCCAGAAAGAGTTCAAGAAAGAGTACACTGACTACTACAGCGAGGACGGAAACCAGACGTTCAGGAGGTGCAGCATGACACGAAACCCCGCAGTCAGATACAACTTCAGCAGGGAGGAGCAGAAGCGACTGTTCCGCAGATCTGCGGAGATGACAGAGACTTCGCAGATCTGACTAGCACGGGGCCGACGTCATCGTGATGCAGCTAAAGCAATGACCAGTACATGTGTGTGACGTGATCCAACAGGTAACTACATGTAGCTACTTGTGTGACGTCATCAGGACGAAACTGAAGCAGTGACCAGTACCTGTGTGTGACGTGATCTAACAGGTGACTAGTTACATGTGTGACGTCATCGTGACGCAGCTAAAGCAATGACCAGTACCTGTGTGTGACGTGATCTAACAGGTAACTAGTTACTTTTGTGACGTCATCGTGACGCAGGGAACACACTGACCAGTACCTGTGAGTGACGAGATCTAACAGGTGATAAGTTATTTGTGTGACGTCATCGTGACGCAGGGAAAACAATGGCCAGTACACTTTGTTCAGGACAGGACTTGATGCGCTGATAAGGAAGCCAATAACTCTGATATGTTCTCGAAGAGGTAGGTAAGAAGAGCAGCCATAACAAGAGTTTCCATGTTCAAATTTGATGGGGTGGACATTTCGTGACAACATCAGCAAGTGAGAGAACTTCGTGTTTTGAGGCTTCCTTTCTGCCATGACAGTTACAATAAGTGAGAATGCGATGACAAACTGTCAGATGTATTATATTGATGGGAAAGGACTGTACTATTTGGTTGTGTTAAATGAGTGTAAGCGCACAATATTTCTTCATTTAATCTGCTGGAAGAGTTGATTCTGCTGAAAACCAATCATAAGAAGGAGTTTCGTGAGCAAGGTACTGAGCTGTCAGAGTGCTGGCGGAATAAGCACAAATACCTGTAAATGTGCAGCTGTTCGGGTTGTACAAAGGTTTGGAGAGACATTGATGCCTGTGGTATTGTACAGTCGCGTCTCTCCCATACACACTACACAGTGGTCACGTCGCTTTAGCAAGAGCTTGTAACGTCGGTCCCATTTCGTGGATTAATGATATTTTATGGTGAAAGATTATATGTCTGTTTAAGAACATAAACTTTGTCGTCGAACGATGATATTTCATTGTACTAGATTATTATTCTGTTTACTTCAAAATAATGAAAACTGCTTTGCATGCATGTGAGAGAATGGTTTCGAGTGTATGTGACTATAAGCACCGTTAGAAGACTTCCACCATAAGTACGAGTATCCATTTGACAAATAGGAAACTGGTATGTTTCAAATAGAAGCATCTGAGAAAGGATTTGGAGGATGTGTTGGTTTGTGAGATGATGTTGACTGTGTGCCCCAGGGGTCGGAGCACACCTTCACACCATCTCAAAACGGAAAAAGTTGATTTGCAAAATCCTTTACACAACCAGGTCTTTGAACGTAAGTTTAGGAAAACATAGCTTAACATTAATGATATTTAAGATACCGGGCAATATATAATGTTGTGACACAAGGAACAAGTCCGAGGCAGCGCCAAGTAACTACAACTATGGATTGAGGAGATCTGCTCGAGACTTCAAATAAGTGATCATTAAAGGATGATTTGTTGTCTGGATGTATTGTTATTAAATTTTGCTACCCCTGTTCCACACATTGTGTCTCTTTCGCGAGTTTCAGTACAGTACATATACATCATTCATGCAAAGGGTTCCACTGCATATATATTTGGTAACGGTTACTCCGCTATGATAATTTGTCACGTCCGTGCTCATTAAACTTAAATTTTTGTGAAGTAATTCCTCGACGTCTTTCTCAATAATTCCCTTTCTTCGAGTGAAAACAATGTACACATAATTATTATTACATATGGTAACAGTGGAAATGATTTGTATTGTGTTATTGTTTGAAGCCATTTTTTTGTATTTTCTTCAGTGTCTGTATTTTTGAATTCCTCTGGTGTTGCCAACTATATCATTGTATTCTTGAGTGTATGACCAGTGCCACATCTATGTGTGAATTTCTATCTATATGGAACAGTTGTGATCACTTCGTCTCTTTAATGAATACCAGGGTTAAATGGTGTCATGTGTTGACCTACTGGTGTGGGATGTATTATGCTCGTTATATATTTTGTTCTGAAATCATTGAGATCAGTCTGGTGTTATTATGTAGACGAGCTGTCACAATGTTACAAAGTGAATGATTGCCAGACTCATAACTGATATGGATGTTATCTATTTATGGAATAAAACAATCTCTATAACGTTAACGCATCGTTATAAAGTGAAGACTTTACTTACTGACAAATCTCGGTTTCGTTCTAGAAACAAAGTTCTTGACAATCCTCATTTCTAAAAATATGTTTCTATAAGTATAACCCCACTCCATCCACCCCACCCCACCCAACTCCCTATGGATGGGAGAAATATCGGTTTTTATTTGGGCGACGGCGTCAACTTTTCGTTACCGGATCAACACTCTGAAACAGTTCAGTATATTCCACGACACTTGACACACACACATAAAGCGCATGGTCTAAATGTGCCTACCTGTGTTTCGAATAGTCTGTAATTTTCAGTAACCATTGCAATGACGTGTTGAAGCTTTGACACTCGAGAACAGCTCAATGTTTTTACAAAAAACTTAACCCTTGCATTGAGCACATGGTCTTTCGGTGCCTTTCAGGGTTTGAATTACCTGTAAAAAAAATTCTGTTACCATGGTAGCGAAGTATTGAAACTTTTTCGGCATCGGGTTCCGCTTTCCTTTTCGGATTCAAACTTCCGAATTCTTTAGCACATTTCCACAAAATGTGTGACATATACATACAGCTTCTAGTGTCGTTTAGATTTTTGAGTGTTTGGCTTTTGGGGGGGGGGGGGGGGGGGGGGGGGGGG